>JAOTRC010000017.1:8962322-8974204 GCA_027497675.1 Cyprinella lutrensis | reverse complement strand
AATCGCGTTCTAATACGTGAAGTATAAAAGACCCTTACTTACACTTGTCTGAGTTCGCAGATGCTGACGCTTCACTTACCACCATCCTCCCCACCTCCACTAAGAGGGTCTTTGCTCCATCCTTCACCACCACCACCAGGTCGGTCCCTTCCAAAACTCCAAGGGGGGTCGGTTGCGCCCCTGCCTTCATCTTCAGGCAGGATATGCAGAATCCGTACCCTTGGATCGCGAGTTACGGACGGGGCCTACGCCAAAGAACTTTATTCCATATATGGCTTGCTGAACTGTTAATAAAATGCTTTATTGTACAGTATCTTATCTCCCGAGTCTTTCTGGTAGAACTTAATTCGTGGAGTCTTATTGTTCCATATAAACTTTGTTAAACATCTATTAATTAGCTTAAAAAAAGAAAAAGAAATATAATATGGTAACATATTAAAAGCGTAAATAAACTTAGGGAGTATACTCATTTTAATAATATTAATTTTCCCAATAAGAGATAGTGGGAGGACAGACCAGGTCTGAAGTTTCTTTTTACAAATCTCCAGTAAAGGGTTATAATTGTCCTTAAATAGTTTATCCAAAACGGGTGTCATTTGTATTCCAAGATATTTAAAACCATATACCAGGGAATGGGACATTCTTTCTTAACATTATTTTCATTTGGAATATTAAGAGGACAAGCAATTGATTTTTGTAAGTTAACCTTGTACCCTGAAATCGCAGAGAATTTTTGAATATCTGCCAGAACATGGCGCAAGGTTAACATGGGTTCAGTAACAAATAATAAAGTATCGTCTGCATAAAGTGAGATTTTATGATATTGCGTGTCTGTAGTCACTCCCTTTATCATAGGATTATTTCTAATCAGCTCAGCAAATGGTTCTAAAGCAATAACAAATAATAATGGAGAGAGAGGACAACCTTGTCTGGTACCTCTTTCTAAGTACATTCGAGGACATTCCACATTATTAGTGCAAACAGTTGCATTTGGAATGTTATATATTGCTTGAATCCATTGAATGAAGTTATAACCTAATTTGAATTTATCTAATACCAAGAACAGAAAATCCCATTCTAGGCGATCAAAGGCCTTCTCGGCATCAAGAGATATTAATAATGAAGGTATTTTTTTCTGATTCAAATAATGAATAATATTGAACAGCCGTCTAGTGTTGTCAGAGGAATGACGGCCTTTAATGAATCCGGTTTGGTCTAACTTTATTAACTTAGGGAGAATTGCTTCTAATCTCTTTGCTAACAGTTTTGTAATAATTTTATAATCACAATTAAGCGAACTTAAAGGCCTATATGAGGCACAGCTCTGAGGGTCTTTACCTTCTTTCAAAATAACAGAAATTCTAGCCATTTTCATAGACGCAGGAAGAGTATTATGACTAGCGAAGTCATTAAACATTAACATAAAAACCAATTTAAGTTGTGGCCAGAAAGTTTTATAAAATTCTCCAGAAAACCCATCTGGGCCTGGTGATTTATTTGCTGACAATGAATTAATTGTAGAGAGCACCTCTTCCTCAGTTAATGATTAGTTGATCTGAGACTGTAACCTGAGGTAAATCCAAACGATCTAAAAAATCTGTTGCCTCAGGAATTGAAACATTTTCTGATTTATATAAATTATTATAAAAATCAAAAAAAGTTTTATTAATTTCTAATTAATCATATGTTACATCATTTTCAGTTTTAATGCCCATTATAGTTCTCTTAGCTTGTTCCTTTTTTAAATAATGTGCCAATAGTTTACCTGGTCTGTTCCCAAATTCGTGTATTTTTTGTTTCAAATACATACTTTTTTGCTTAATATAATTTGAATGGTCTAAATTAAAATTTGCTCTAGCTTTAACTAATTTATTCCAATTTTCTTCCGATTGATCTTGCTTATGTAGCGCTTCTCTACACAACAGTTCTTCCTTTAGACCATTAGTAATTGATTTTCTTTCTTTATTTTTATAAGAGGAGTATGATATAATATGCCCTCTCAAAGTAGCTTTTTCTGCATCCCAAAGAATAGATGGAGCTATCTCAGATGATAAATTAAAAGTATTAAATTCTTCAATCCACTCTCTCATTTTCTTACAAAACATTTCATCTTCTAATAGCAAGTTATTAAATCTCCACACTTTAGATTTGTGAACTTCATTTAAGGTCATTTCCAAGGAGACCATTGCATGATCTGATATAGAGATTTCATGTATTTCACAAGATAAAACAAGCTTCATATAGTTTTTAGGAAAAAAAATAATAATCTAAACGAGAATAAGACTTATGCCTATTGGAAAAATAAGTATAGTCCTTTTTTATAGGATTAATTTCTCTCCATACATCTATTAACCCTGTTTCTAATCTCAAAGCACGCAACATTTTTGCAGATTTAGGGTTAGAACCTGCAGAGTGTGAAGATCTATCTAATTTTGAAAGAGTTAAATTGTAGTCTCCTCCCATCAAACCAAACGTTGTACATTGTATATTCAGAAGAGAAACCATATCACAAATAAATCTAGGTGTATCTATATTAGGAGCATATATATTAAGTATAGTAATCTGTTTGCCCCAAATTTTCCCGTTCACCAAAATATATCTTCCCTCTGTGTCTGAAATCTGATCAATTAATTCAAAAGGTATGCATTTATGAACTAAAACTGCAACTCCTCTACTGTTTGATTTAAAAGATGAGAAAAAAATCTGTCCAACCCAATCTTTCTTCAGTTTAAGATGTTCTTCAGGCAAAAGGTGAGTTTCTTGTAGTAAGGCTATTCCCACTTTCTCTCTTTTGAGAGCTGTAAGTATTCTTTTCCTTTTAATAGGATGTCCTATACCCTTTACATTACATGTAATTAATTTTAATGATTTATCCATAATAATCTTGTTAAAGAAAAAATACAGAAAATACTCTTACAACCCTTCCGACTTACATAACAGGTAGAATCTTTAAAAAAAAAAAAAAACAACAACAAGGAAACAGAAAAAAACGACATTTAACACAGGCAAAACCCACCCACCCACATACACAAAAACTAACAACAAGAGAAAGAGTTCCATCTGCACCACCCAATTGCCGGGTAATATCTTTTGGTGATTGTGTTTTTTTTCTAAGAGTTAGAGTCAATGTAACCAAGTTTATAGGCCACATACCCTGATGCAGCTTGTGGAGTGTCCCCCCTCCCCCTTTCGTAATAGTTCTTATAATAACCAAACAATTGTTTTCTAACATATCCTAAATAAGCTTGTTCAGCCACAGAAAAAAAAGCAACAACAACATTTTCCCTACATATTCAAGAGGATATAATCAACTATTAATCTCTTAGCACAAACAGTAGCAATCCTGATGCAGCGAGTTACTTGCACATTGAAATAAATGCCTTTGTTTTATCTCTTCAAACATGATTAACACTTCCTTCATGTCTGGATCCGTTCCATCCCCACTAAAACTTGCGTCCATCACACCCCTCCTGAAAAAACCTGGCCTGGACCCTGACAATTTGGACAACTTCAGACCCATCTCCAATCTCCCATTATTATCAAAAATTCTGGAACGCGCCGTCATCACACAACTCCACCAATGTCTCCACTCCTCTCAATAATTTGAAACGTTTCAATCCGGATTCCGTCCACACCACAGTACAAAAACAGCCCTTCTTAAAGTCACAAACGATCTCCTCATTGCCGCTGACTCTGGTTCCATCTCCATCCTCCTCGACCTCTCCGCTGCATTTGACACTATTGACCATTCAGTCCTCTTTCATCGGCTTATATCTATTGGCATCTCTGGCACAGCACTTCTTTGGCTAACCTCCTACCTCTCTGACCATCATCATTTTGTCTCTATTAATAACTGCAACTCCTACACCTCCCCTGCCAACTATGGTGTTCCCCAAGGTTCCGTGCTTGGCCCCCTCCTCTTCACCATCTATATGCTTCCCCTCGGTCAGATCATCCGTCACCATGGACTCCATTTCAATTGCTACGCCGATGATACCCAACTCTATATATCCACCAAATCCATCACCCCGGCTATCCTCTCCACCATCACCGATTGCATTTCCGACTTAAGGAACTGGATGGACAATAATTTTCTCAAACTAAACAGCAATAAAACTGAACTCCTTATCACCGGCCCAAAATCACTCCTTTCTACACTACAGAACTTCAGTCTTCTTATCGACGGACATATTGTATCCCCCTCCCACTCCGTTCGAAACCTTGGTATCATAATGGACCCCACCCTCTATTACTGAACACACATCAACCATATCACTAAACTATCCTTTTTCCACCTCCGCAACATCGCCCATCTTCGCCCCTCCCTAACCCTGTCAACAGCTGAAATCCTCATCCATGCCTTCATAATTTCAAGACTACTGCAATAGCCTTCTCTATGGACTACCTACTAATCAATTACAAAAGCTACAATACATCCAGAACTCAGCCGCCCGACTGCTCACCCATACCAGGTCCCAGGAACACATCACCCCCATTCTTCAGCAGCTCCACTGGCTTCCTGTACGCTATCGTATTCAATATAAGCTCCTCCTCCTCACCTACAAGTCCATAACCTGGCCCCGTCCTACCTCACTGAACTCTTGGTACAGCATCAACACACCCGTCACCTGCGCTCATATGGCACAAACCGCCTCACTCTGATCACACGCACAAATCGCTGGACATTGGGGGATCGATCTTTTGCCATTGCTGCCCCCACCCTTTGGAACTCACTCCCTACATCCATTAGAAACTCTGATACTCTATCAAATTTCAAAACAGCACTCAAAAACCACCTGTTCAAACTAGCATTTCCTTAGAAATGCTTTTTTTTTTGCTCCCATGTCAAGTGTCTTTGAGTGTCCAAAAAAGTGCTATACAAGTGTGATGTATTATAAGATCTCTCAAGACTGCACTGCGCACCTCTCTCGGTTCTCAATCTGTGCTGGAGGAAGTACTGAACACGGTACTTGTGGAAATAGAGGGAATATTAAACACCAGACCATTGGGATATGTTTCCTCAGACATAGCAGTGGCAACCCATATACCCAGTGGCAACTAATTCCCTCCTCATGGGACGTCCATCTTCTGAATTACCACAAGTTGTTTATCTGGAATCGGAAATGCTCAGTCGTAGGAGATGGTGCCATAGCCAGATTCTAATTGAAAATTTCTGGAAATGTTTCATGCGGCATTACCTCCCCGACTTGCAACGACGACAAAAATGGCAAAGAGAATCAAACAACCTTCAAATTGGTGAAGTTGTGATTGTGGACCAGCAAGCACCCAGAGCCTTAATAGATTGTTTCAAGTTTTTGGTGAAGATTTCTCAGAGGAAGTTTTTAACAGGAACTGCGAAATTGGCAATATGGAAAACCAGGAAAAATCAAGGATTGCAGCTTAATAGTATTAATGTTGAAGTGATGTTTATGAAAATAGTGGCTGGTAGACTAAAAATAGAATTGCATGCTATAGTCCTGTAAATAATGAGAAGGGTTTCAGTGATCTGTGGTGTGTTAATGACTCTTTGTGTGTTGTTTATGATGGAAATCTGGTTTTGGAAATTTAAAGTTTTTTTTATTATTTTTTTCCATATATACAAATAATGTTAATTGTTGAAAATTAAGTGTTTTAAATAAAGTTTTGTAAACCTCTCTCTCCTCTGGAGCGTGTTGTGTAACCATAGTAACCATAGTAACTTTGATCTGCTTGAATATTTTAGTGGTCTTTAACGCGTGATTCCAAGGATAGATTAAAATCCTTGGAATCATGCACTTTTATTTTATTTTTAACCCTTTTATTTTTTTTTAACAAATACAAATTTGTTAAAAAAAACTTTTTTTATATTATAAAAAAATATTTTATTTTTTTATAAAATAAAAAAATAAAAAATATATATATTTTTTTAACAAATACAAAATTATTAAAATTTAATAATAATTATTAATCTTTTTTTCTGGATCCGGGGCTATAAAAAAAAACATTCGGGGCTGAAGCCCCGATTGCCCATGTCTAACGACCCACCTGATTGTTTAGATGGTGTTTGTGTGAGTGTGTCCCTCACACATCAGTGTAATACCGCCATATTGTCTGTAGAGAATAGTGATGTATCACTGCCCAGATTCATTACGCTCCACAATAACACCAGCTCCGCACAGGCAGAGGAAATATGACATACCATTCTCTAAACGCAAACTAATTATCTCTTTCGCTTTATCTCGGCTTGGAGATTTCTGTGCAGGAGAAGAGCAAATGGTGCTATGGGCGCCTTTGTGCCACAATGAGAATAGTTGACTCATTAGACATTAGTACTCTTTCCATGATTGTTATAGCATAGATCATTTCCTGAGATTGAACCTGAGAGAATGAATCCGCAATAAATGTTAGGCAGGTATTTTAAAGTCGGCATTCATAACCTTTAAAAACGTGTGCTTAATTGTAGTGGATGTTGACTAACATACTAAAGCACATGTAAAGTATTTGATTATTATTTTAACTGTATTGTGTTATTTAATATTACATTTAAAGGCAATACATTTTAAATATTAAGTTGCAACTTTATCTTCACAAATTTGTAATAGAGCGCCGAAGTTATCACGTCACTTTGTAGGCCAAACGCGGAAGCTAGTTAGCATTTAGCACTCCCAGTTCTCTTGCTCTAAAGTCTATGGGGTTTTTGAATGGTTTTTTGCTAAATCTCCTGAATTAAGGTCTGTGGTGAACAAAGCCTTTAAATATTTTTGACTTAAAACACACCAGTTATAACCAGACTGTGGTTTTTTAAACTTTAATGTGTTTTTTTTTTTAACTTTATATAGGCTTCAAAATGTATACATTTTGGATTAACTTGTAAAGATTATCTTGCTAAACAAAATGTGTAAGGGTCACAACTCTTTGTTGAACACAGATCTTATTTTTTGTGATTTTCCAAAAGTCTATGGGGAAAATGCATAGCTTTTCGATCAAGCGAACCCACGAGACGCTAAGTTCCGAGTTATCCAACGAAGTGACGTCATCACTTCGGCACTCTATTGTGCCACAAAAAGAGAGTAAAATACAGTTAAAACAGTAAAATTGTGAAAAATAACAGTTTTCAATTTTAATATATTTTAAAATATGATTTATTCCTGTGATGCAAAACTGAATTTGCTATTGTACTTCATAAAAACAACAAAAAAAGATCAAATTTGAAGAACGTTCAAACAAAATTTATAGAGACAACAGGGGTCAACATCATAAAAAACTATAAAAATAATCCATATTTCCTATATTGCGTGGGAAAGAGTGTAAAATGTCCTTGTTTGCTCCTCAGAAAAAGAAAAAAAAAAGCATTTCGGTTTGAAACACAGGAGTAAACACTTTTTGTGTGAACTGTTCCTTTAAGACAGAATACACACAGCTTGTCTCTCTGTGAAATTACACTCAATACAACATGTCTTGTTGTGCTGGCACCACCACAATAGACCCTTAATCGTCAAACAACTGCCTGCAAAAGATCTGCAGCAGCTGCCTGCAAACATTACCGTAATAGTAATGTTTATTTATGGGGCCATTTTGAATGTTAAGAGAAGACGGTCCTGAAAAGAAAGCCTCAAAATCACTTTCCAGAAATAGACACGTCTAGGAAAGCCTCTTCTTAAAAGGAACAACAACACCTTAAGTACCTTAATGCAGTCATATTCTGTTTTGTGTCTGATGCTCAAGAGCGTAATGATAACTAGTCTGCGGCTCTCAGTCAAGAAAATGTCCTTGAGGGGGGGGTAAATTAACTGGATTTTCACTCTGAGACAATGTAATTACACACTGTCATGACAGATTAAATCAATAAATACAACAACAACAACAACAAAAGCATGAAGGAACATACAACATTATGGCAGCTCTAAATGATTCTTCCTGTAAAGTCACCTTCGAGACAGGTGCAATAATCGACTATTATTATAACATATTTAATAAACTTGTGCAATATGCCAAAGCTGCTCTGTCATTAATGGGACAAATCTCTTTTAGGATCTGATGCGCCACTTGTAGCTGGCATCCTGCCCTGTAAAAGAAGGGAATGATGTCATTCATTACCACCTGAAGAGTGGAGAGCACACGCCCACACCACAAAGAGCGGCATGTGGTCAGGAGGTGCGTTGCAGACAGCAGTGTTAAAAAATTTCTTCATTTCTGTTCGCAGGCTAGTACGCTTGCAGAAATCTCTATATCAACATGTTAACCCTGGATGGAAATGAGAGAGGCACCTTTCGGAATGGATTAAACATTTATTAAACATATATAGATAGTAGAACTGTTAATGTAGAATGATTCATTCAGGAAACAAAAGGAAGTTATAATAATAATGTGGAAGTGGAACTTAATATCTTTGGTGGTGATGCGTGTGATCAGGTTACAAAAGCTGTTTCTAAAATCAAAATAATTACTTAAAAATAGCCTTGTGGTTAAAAATTCCAACAGCGGGATTTTGGATTGGATCTCATGGCTGCTACGGGGTGAAAGTGAGGTAAAAAGCGAGGTTACAGAGTTCACATGCACTTGAACAGGCAGTGTAACTTAGTATTTAGCCAATGAAGAAAAGTGCAAAGAAAACTAGAAATATGTGTATGCATATATTAGTTCCTATGACTTTTACAGGCCTGGAAAAAACAAGTTCCCTGACACGACTTACAGAGAGTTATATTTCTACAAATGGCCAGCTGGAAGTCACTTTGGCTAATATTGTTTATTCTTTTGATAAATATCTGTTCCAAAAAATCAGCTTGATTTAAATACAGTCAAACATGTCTAATGGAGCTGCACTTATCAGTAGATGAAAAGCATAATCAAATAAACCAAAATATTTAATACACAATCATGCAAAGGGCGAGGGATGTGTGTAACCAAATGATAGCGTTCCAGTTCTACAAAATTCTGCTGAGCTTTCTGTGAAGTTCTGCAGGTACAGAACATCAGAATGCCTTTTGCAAGACAAAATACATCAATGATAATTCTAGGATTGATGCAATTTAAACTTGTCATGGTTAAGTGCAGCAGTCGAAGTTGTAATATTTTATATATTTTATATATATCTTTTTTGTTTCTGAGCTCTATTTATAAGCGTGACTCGAGTGACCAGTTTAAATGTAAGACTCTTAGGTTCATTTTTTATAAACTACTTTAGTTAACATGAATTAAAGGATAGTTCACCCAAAAATTAAAATTCTGTCCAAATAGTTTCTGGTCCCCTATTGACTTCCATAGTATGAAAAAAAAAAAAACTATGGAAATCAATGGGGGACCAGAAACTGTTTGGTTACCAACATTCTTCAAAATGTCTTCTTTTGTGTTCAGAAGATGAAAAATTCATTCAGGTTTGGAACAACTTGAGGGAGAGTAAATTATGACAGAACTTTTATTTTTTGTGAACGATCCCTTTAAGAATGAACAAGACTTCTACAGCATTTATCAATCTAAATGTTAATTTCAACATTTACCAAAACATTATTCAAATCAAAAGTTATGTTTGGTAACATTAGTTAATGCACTGTGAACTTACATGAACAATGAACGACTAATTTTATTTACTAACTTTAACAAAGATTAATAAATACTGTTTTGTCCATTAGTTATTACATTAACTAATGAAATCTTATTGTATAGTGTTACTGGGAACACTAAACTAGCTAGCTAATTTACTAAACTAGCCTAAACTAAAACTAGCAAGCATAAAAAAGCAGAACTACCAATACCAAACTACGGATATTGTAAGATTAGTAGGCTATAATCAGATTCTGCACACAAAATTTATTTTGGTAAATGCTTGGTAAAAAACCAACAACTGTCAGTTAGCAGCTGCTACAATATTGCAATCTCACTCGAAGGCTGAAACTATTTTTCAGACAAGTTAACACTGCCATAAACAGCTTAATACAGAATTATCAGTGTTAACATCAGTGTACAAATTAAAAGCCATAACTGGTTTCTCCCTTCATCTGATCTCACAGAATCTGTCGCCCTACCATAGAGGTCACAGACGTTTAAAACCTCATTCACTCCAACAGAAACAAACACATTAGTGACAATTAAAACAATTCCTTACAGCCTACATTTGAATATGCAGTTAACCGCAGATTTTCATTCTGAAAACGAGACACAATTACAACGCGGTCACTGTTTAGATGGTTAAACAATAACACTCGTCATGTAGCTAATTATCATATTCTTAACTACATGAATTGAACGTTAGAAGTGTAACAATCACAGGGCTCATTAAAGGGTTAAAATTAAACGCGCGTAAATGTATCAGTCAGTGAACCGGAACGCTTGTTCTTTGTTTACATTTACAAATTAGAATTTTAGAAGTTTCACTCACGCAAACAATACAGAATAATTAAATTTAAGATGAAATCGAATTATAACAGACTAGCCTACTAGCCTAATAACAGACTGTCGTTATTGGATCGAGTTAAACTCATTTGCAGGACTAGGCTACATGCTGCTGTCAGTGATGCTTCACGGAGCCTATACAGCAAACAAATCTGAACTTACTGGTTTTGATCATGATGAATACGGTCTATGATAATGGCTAGATGTCATACATGTAAAAATGTGCAGAGCAGCTTTAAATCTGCAATGTCTGGCTCATAAGTAGCCTATTATTCTTCCAGCGGACAGCAGAAAGGACAAGGACAGTTTTCACACAATTCAAAGACAGTTCAAGCACTGATATAGGAGCAAATCAGGACAAATACGGCGCATAAAGGACCGTAAAAAAAGGTGTAAAAGAAAAGCCATTCGTGTTCGCAGACACCCACGGCTCACTACTACGACAACGTCCAGTCTGAGACGCAACCAAAGCGTGCGATGCACGCAGATCGAGCTCACATCTTTGAAAATACATCGAAATGGCTTTACGATTAAGCTAATCTTTTTGTACAGTTCACAAAAATGTGTCAAGCGAGCCAGCTAAATATAACTCCGCCTTCTTCTTCAAGCGGCCCTCGCTCTTTAGAGCAATCCAAAATGTGCGCACGGGAGCAAAACGCTTCCATCCAAATCCACACTTAAATAGTTGAACGAAATATTGCGGTTACCTGCCATGAAACCAGTCTTTGCAAGCGTCACATTCGATCATAAACTGGGTTACGTCGTAAGGTAATCTGCAGATGCAATACACGGGTACAGTCGCCATGTTAGATCAATTCACAACAACAGCCGGAGAGATGGATGGGGGCAGCAGGAACCTCCCGTAACACAAACTACAGCGATATGAAGAGCCGCGGAGCTGCTCCTACGTCCATTCGAACGTTCCCCCGATCCGACGTTACAATGTTACGATGTTAAAATGTTTCCCGCGCTGCATTGACGTGTGCATGCCCCCTGGTGACTATACGAGCGCGGAGACGTTCATAAAGCCCAAGAAAATGCATCCTTTCATTGTAATATTGTTACGTCAGTCTGCAAGACGGGAAAAATCGCCTCGGTCATGCTGGTCCAGATGAATGGAGGAGCTCATTAAACGCTGCGGCTGCTTCTCCGGGTTTCCCGGGACGATATAGAAAGACGAAAATCCACCTTCAGGGACCTCCAGCCAGCCGTCGAACCAGCGGCAGCAGAGTCTGTGACACGTTAATAAGGTCTCATGCAGTTGTGGCAAAGACAAGAGAGAATTAAAAGAACAGAGTTAGTTCAAATTTTGACACGGTTCTTATTTTGAAGATAAACGGCATAGTGCAAACTAAAACGAGTAACATGACTAGTTAAGTTGAGAAACAATGCATTAATTCATTTTTTAATTCAAGATTACGAGATTTTTTTTAAATATAATCTAATTAGAAGTAAATTAATATAAGTTACTTTAATGTAAATATAAAATGTTTGTGTAAATGTGTGTATATATA
>JAOTRC010000017.1:8947128-8957670 GCA_027497675.1 Cyprinella lutrensis | reverse complement strand
TTGTCATTCAATGTTAGACTTTCCTTCCAAAGTAAATTTGTATGAAAAAAATTCTGTATATTAAAGGAAAATACAGCAAATACAGATTTATTTATTATTTTATTTATTCTAAAAATATAAGAAAATCCAAGGCAGAAATACACATCTGAAATACTTTTGCTGTAAAATGTTGCCATACATGACTTGTTGTTATTCATTAACTTGTAATGCTTAACCCATTCTTAATGATGCTACCCAGATCTTGGAATTCGGATAAATTCAGGCAATTTTTTATAAGATATAAAATATATTTTGCCAATGTAAATTTATAATTCTTTCCATTAATTGCTACATTTTCCTTACAAAGAAAAGTTGAAATATGCCTGTAAATTATACAGCAATGTATTGATGAAAAAAATAACTATTAACACGTTTGCTGAAAAATGATAGCAGACAAGACTAATTATTACTATAATTAGATTGTAATTTTTAACCCATTCTTAATGATGCTACCAAGATTGTCACAAACATTGCAAATTTGGCAAATCCTCAGTGTCAGACAGTTACATCTTTTTACCTGACAAGCTAAAATAAAAGTTGACTGCATTTCGCAACCACTATTACTAAAAAATACAAACAAACTCTGCCTCTGAATGCAGCTCACTATGTTTCAGAACAAAGCACCTCTCTCTACACTCATATACTTGCTATGAGTTTTCTTAAGTACGATAAACCTTTTCACAAGTCAACTTTAGCACAGCCGGCATGTACAGTATGTGTGAGTGTATCTGATTAGCATGGGCTTGAGGGCCACATGACCTCTCGAACTGCATTGGCCCCTCAGGCATTCTGCAGAGCCTTGAAAAACAACTTTTGGTCTCAGAATACTGTATTAATACGTCTCTTGGAGACTAGCAGCTTCATAATTTTATTGCCAATTTGTAACTACTGGAGCTTGTATTTTAACCATTCCTTATAGCCCGGGGGCTTCAATCCTATTTCACAGAGACTGACTCGTTTATAAAGTATCTCAGTGCAGTTCTTAATCCCTCTGCATTGAAAAGCAAAGACCTATAATTGGTGACAAATAGAGGGTAAATCAATATATGTATTGTTCATCATAAGCCTTAGATCTTTCCCAGAAGTCACCCGTGACTGCCTGTTAACAATGTGCCAGAAGTAGTGTGTACTCTTATAGATGGATAGAAAGCTTGTATTTTTAAAATATATATTTATTGCCAAATTGATTGCTCTTCAGCCAAACATGCATTTCTTCCAAAAAGGTTTGATATTATAAATGTAATATTATACACTGTAAAAAAATATTTTCATGATTTGTAATCACAACATTTTTTCTTTTGTCAAATCAACTTGAAGAATTTATGTGGTTCAGATATATTTAATATTTTGAGTTTCTGGTGATTAAATCAATCTCCCTCATTGTATTAACTCAATTTTTTTCAATTTCAATGAACTTAAAAATTTTAAGGCAACCAGGTTACTTAATTTTTTAAGTTAAACCAAGAATATTTTTTACAGTGTACAGTAATATAATTAAATACAATTTACTGAACAATGTTCTAAAAATATATGGTAACACTACGATAATGGTAACTACTGTACATCATATATGTAACCACATACATATTCTATTTACACATACATTAATATGTTAGATAACCACATAACATATTGCAGTGCAATTATATATTTAAGTGCTAAGTAATATTAATTAACAACATGCACTTATTTATAGGATTAGGGTAGGATTAGGGTTTTGTTGAGGTTTAGTTGCATATAATTATGCATAATTTACAGTTGCTATTATGGTAAGTACATGTAATGTATGTAACAAGGACACTGTAAAATAAAATGTTACTGTAACTATATATATGGTAACTACACAAGTAATAAGGAAGTGCACTTCTACAGCATTTATTAATCTTTGAAAATGTAATTTAAACATTTACTAATACATTATTAAAATCAAAAGATATATTCGTTAACATTTGTTAATGCACTGTGAAGTAACACGAACAAACAAACAATCTTATTTTTATAGTGTTAACAAAGATGAACAAATACAGCAACAAATGTATTGCTCATGGCTCATGTTAGTTAATACAACAAATGAAACCTTATTGTAAAGTGTTACAAAAGATATTTGTAAGGAGTTACATGTGTTTCCACCACAAAACAGTTGCACAAAACATTCTTAACACTTTCTTTAAGGCTATGTGGAAGATGATGTGTGATATGCTAGTTTTTGAGATCCCGTTTATGGTTTGAATGCAGGATGGATCACGTCATGAAATAAGAATAATGACAGCACTCCATTTTCTAGATTGCATGTCAGAGTAGCTGGAATGTGACTCCTTGAATTGATGTCTTTATAGCGCTGTGATGGAACTGCACAATGGAATAATGAGATTGTTTGTAATGGATTATACACATAAATTCTTTCTTTTATATTCCAAATGTTGCCAATGCAGCAAAACCGTGACTCAAAGATTCAAATCCTACGTAAAAACAACAGCGGTTGTGTGCCTTGTCAAAATGAAAAAGCATTTCTTTATTGAGTATCAAGTTGTAGATCTTTAAATGACAGACAGGCAGAGGGCCAGAGGTTAGTGTAAGTTTCTCAACCTAAGGAGCTACATTATTCCCACCCGTAATGAGCTGCGGCCCAAGCAAGCCAGCGGGGGTGGAGTCTTCTGCTAATGACATGGCACTCCTCATTTCATGCCTGTTAGTTTTATTACCCTCTCACTGTGCTAGAGATTAATCACTTTCTGCTTAATTGCCAGTGCTGTGTCATGGTTGTTTGGGGATGCTGGTCAGATCCCCTGTAGTGGAACAACACTACCTGTTGGAGATGATGATATTGTTGTTGTTATTGAGAAATGTACAGTATTTTTTTTTATTTAAAGGCACACTATGCAAGATTTTTGGATCAAAATATCCACTAGAACAACAATATATAATATTTATTAGGGCTGTCAGTTAAATGCTTTATTAACGGTGTTAACGCAAACCAATTTTAACGGCGTCAATTGTTTTATCGTGTGATTAACAGTCTTTTTGGCCTAGGAAACTTTGTAGTTTTCTTTGACATGCTTTTGCAACAGCGTCATGCGTGGCGCTATGAAACCCATTCATTTCAATGGCCTGCGCCACGTGAAGACGTTTTGTTGCTTCATTGACCAAAGCACAAGCGGATCTAGCTAGACCGGGGAAAAAAACAACAGGCACGGCGCACACACTTGTTTGGGCTTGCGAGCTGGCCAAATAGTAGGTTAAATGTTACGTTTGAGTGGATGACGGGTGCGAGATGCCGAAATGGATGCCAATAAGATTCTGAGTGGAAAGTTTACTTTGAAATTTGGTCCCATTGACAAGACCAAAGTGATCTGTGTCTTTTGTCATTGTGAACTGAGCTATCATCATCGCAGCATGTCCAGACTGAAATACCACTTGGTGATGGCCAAGAACACACACACAGCTGATGCGAATTCTCCACCCCCTTGTCAATATCAGGACCTCTCTGTATCTCTTTCACCCTTTTATTAATGGACAGTGTTACATTGTGTGAGAGATTATTTGCTCCAAGTGAGAATGTTAGTGTGAAATTGAACGCAGTATTGTTAATGTTGTTTTAAATAAAAACATTTGCGCAAAGTAAGCCGATCCACTTTTAAATGTTGATAAGAGCATTAAAAAAAGGGACAAAAACAAAAAAGAGACATTTAGAATAAATTAAAATGTTTGATTAATTGTGATTAATCGTGAGTTAACTATGACATTGATGTGATTAATTGTGATTAAATATTTTAATCGTTTGAAAATGACACCGGAAAATGTCATCTGAACAAGTAAGTAACATCCACTTTTGTTAGTTCTGCATCCACACACTCACAGCTTACTAGCCGAGACTTAATGTGACGTAATGAGGCAAAGACATGCTCGAATCTTCCGCGGAAATCTGCCAGTACCACTGGAATTAAAACTTTATTTCAAGCTTACAATTTTTGAATCGAGCTACGGCAAGCAGATTGCTACAGCCTGCTGCTTTAAATGTATTTTTTATCATTTAGAATTAATTTAGTAAGACTTTCTCTTTATGTCACCATGGATCTGATATGCAGAAAACAGTCATTTGTTATTTATGTTTTAGAGAACTAAATACTCTTATGGCTTTACACAGTTTGGTTATTATTTGTTAAGATTTTATTTGTAACTTGTACTTAATTGGATTTGTTACAGTGTCAGTGGTTTTAAGACTTTCTAGTGTTATTGAAGTCAACATTTTGGGTCATTTTTCACCTTGAAAAGTGCAATAGAGTGGTATTTGAATTTGGACTTTTGTGGCAAGGAGATTTGTATAAACATAGTTGTAATACGGTTTGTTGTATATGAGGAAGAAGAAGACGGGGTCGGCGATACTGGGACTCGTACGTTTTTATTAACTCACAACAAACAAAACAAAAGGGGCGCACACACATTCACCGTAGTTACAGCACAGCACAACTCCAATCAAAACTCTTTCCACGCTGACCCAGCTTGCGTTGCTTTCTCTAGCACACTCTTTCCTCGTGATCGCAGCACAAGTCCCAGTCCTTCTCTCTCTCCCATTCTCACTCTGCGCGGCTTATATCCAGTCTCTCCACGCCAATCACTGCAATCAGACACAGGTGTTCATCATCTGCACTTGACCTACTTACTCACCGCACCGCTTATTTACTCCTCTCTCACCACAGACCTCGCGAAAACCACGCCCCCCTCGCCACAATAGCCAAACCCAGGGAGATATATACAGTTAATGATAAACATTCAGTTGCAAGTCTAAACTCATATACTACATAATAAATTCAGTTAACAGAAACAGGATTGAAAAAGCAAGAATTTTCTGTTCATAAGGAATGTTTACTGTACATTGGACAACATCATTGGTTGCTAGAAGACCTGTTGACACTGGCATACTTTATGGTACCATGGACCTTATTCAGAGCTGTGAGGGATAGACTTACCGTGTTTCCAATGGCATCCGCTTTAAAAAAGTTGAATAAAGCGGCTAGATTACTTACAATTTTCCACAACTTACATTGTAGGGAGTTTTTTGTCAACTGACATTTCTTGTAAATATATTTTTCCAGTGTTTCATGAGCAGAACAATCAAAAAAAAAACATTAAATAACAGTACAGCCCATTGAAGAGATGCAAGTCTATCCCTCACAGCCTCGCTTTCATTCTCATAAAAAATAATATGAATTTTTTTGCCGTGAATAAGGCGTATACATTTAAAGAAAAATTATACAGGGCATGACATTAACTTTTTTTTGCCCACCGGCCACTGTGGCTTGTGGTTTTCCAAAGTTACAAGTCACTCAGAATTTTCACTGGCCACAATTTGGACATGGGGAGAAACTCCCAAATAGAAATTTTTTAATATTTTCTCAAAATTTGTAAGCATGTATATTAGGCTACTGTCACTTTAAGACCTGACACGAACCCATTATACTGATAAACATGCATTCTCAACCTAATTGACCTTGTTTACATGAATACTTGTATGTATGAGTGTTTAAGTGCTGAAAGCAGCTTAGTGTGCGTGCACTTTGGGTGTTAGCACAAAATCTGTGGGAATCAGTAAAATTATGCATGAGGGGAGGAGGGTTTGTGTGTGAACTTGCTGTCGAAGAGATGAGAGAGTGAGAAAGCGCAGTTGGTTTCGTGTCTTCGGTGGAAAATGATTATTGGAAGCGTTTCAGATATTTCAGTGTCGATGTGTATAGAACCATCGATATTTTGGACAACACTACATTGGACTTGGTCCATTATATTAGATGCCTTTTTAAAAGACTTCAATTGAAATTATAAATCAAATTCAACCTGCCAACGTGGCTATTAGGAGTGACTGTGTTGCACGCATTTGGCAGGTGTTAATGTCAGGCCATGTATACAATATTTAATCACAGATTTTTCTGCAACAGAGACAAATACAAACAGCAAGTGAGCAAGTCAATTAAAAATAAACTGTACTGCCCAGAAAAGTAAATATAAATGTAAACAGTAAATGTACATTTATTTTTGGAATAAGAGTACACAAATACAAAGAATAAAGTATTATAAATTATATTAATTATAAATTATAAGTATTATATATTATAAAAGTAGAATAAAGTAATAATACTAAAATTTAGTATTATTTAAGAAAAATTACTAGATATTTCTTGCTTACCCTCGGGTTGGTCCACCAACTGACACCACCTGTATAGGAAACGCAGGTCTTCCTCTTCCACGACGAGTACCGGCCCACTGACCCACCACTGTGCCTGCAATCTCAAGCTTACCACCCTGTGAAGGCATGGCTTGAAGGCCTACTAGAGAGGAACGAAATGAACAACGTAACTTTAATAAATCTGAAGAAGCTGCATCCTTAAAGCTGCAGTTTGTAACTTTTTTTTGTCTTCAAAATGTACAACGTTTATATAAATGAGCAAGTACATCTTGAATCCATTTTCCGAACCATGTTTTTATCTTATCCTGAATCACTACGGCACGCCTATAATACTACTGGTTCGAGTAGTACCACTGCAGAGTAGCCCAGTACCTTTGTGACGGTCTGCATTTGACATTTTTCACATCAAACTCTGAAAATACTTTTTCATCCAATGCGCTGTTTCCGTAACAAAGCATGTGATCATTGGAAAAAATCATTATTTTATAGTATTATATGCAGTGATAAAGGCTGTGTCAATTGGCATTGCATTATAAATATACTTTATCCTTATGAAAATACCAGAGATGGCTTGAAGTACACAGATAAATCATAATACATAAATTCTGATGTTCAATCAGGCAAAACGTCTCTATCTGCATTTTATTCAGCTACAGCTATTACTTGATGTCTTTGTCCATATTACGGATTTCCTGGAACTTATTACTCATGAGTCTCACTTGTGGGCTTTCTTCAATGAAACAAATTACATGTCACAGTTTAGCGCTCACATCGCCCTATTTTTGGTCAAAAACAGAAAAAAAGCTGCTCTCTAAAGAAAGTTTTAAAACCAGGGTTTTAAAGCCAGGTTAAAACAATAAACCAGGGTTAAAAAGCCCTTCATTGAATCATTTCTCACTTTTACTACCTAGTAATAAATGCTAATTATAAAAGAACATTATTGTGTTCAAACATTTCACATCTAAGCTACTAAAACAATTACTAATGAAAAGGTGTTTGGAATATTGTGAAAGTGTACTATATCAACCAGTCTAGCAGTCATTCTTACCAGGCATGCCCCTGCCTCTTGGCTGCAGTGGGGGCAGAGGAGGTGGAGGGTAGAAGGTGTTGTTGTGGTGGTAGAAAGGCATTGTGTGTGGAGGTGGAGGGGGGAATGCGATGGGCTGGTGTGGCCGAGAGAAGTTCAGACCCTCCAGGATACTCTGACGCATTTTCTCCACCTTGGCAACTAGCTCTGTCTGGAGACAACAAGAGGACACGTGTACATTTTAGATCGGCTAGAACTCTGGATCGCAATCGCAGACTTACAATTTCGTCCTTACATTATAAAATAAGATTTCCCATTAAAAGATTACTACAACCGTACATCAGTTTACACCTTCAATTCTTTGGATTAAAGATTAACAATTAAGTAAATATTACAGTATGTATCGTGCAAACAATGCTACAGAATCATAAATTAAAGTGCACTACAGAACGCAGGCTCAAAAACATCTTTGTTAAACATTTAAAAGTAGAGAAACGTAGATTTGTAATATGATTTGAATATTATTATAGGTGATGTTTGGGTTTAGTGTTTGCAAATATAGTATATGTAAGCACCTCGGGTTGATGTCTTGATATTTAATATAATTGTAATGTATTTTGTATATACACTACCATTCAAATGTTTGGGGTCAGTAAGATTTTTTTAAAAGATTTAGTAAGAAAGCTCTTATGCTCATAAAGGCTGCATTTATTTAATATAAATACAGTTAACTGTAATATTGTGAAGTCTGTGAATACAGTGATCTATTGTGAAAATTGTATTTAATTGATCATTTCAAAATATTTTAAAGAGTGATTTATCTTCTGGATTATTTGAGGAATAGAAAGTTAATTTGAAATAGATCAATTTACATGAAATAAAAAATGTTTGAACAATAAAAAAATAAAAACTTTTGCCACCCAAGAATGTTTGTTTGCAGTCTCGGGTGTCAATTTAGTATCAATAAGTTTTGTTGGTTCTTGTTTTGCACTGAAAAATTAAATTTCAATCCACCCCAGTTCTATCGTCAATCTTTTTTGCTGTAAAATTTCAATCTGCTGTGTAAGTTTAATGTCAGATAAGTCTGTAAATCATGTTATTTTGAAAATTATTATAAAATACAGTGTTCCCATGCCATTTATACCTGACCGTCGCAGAGGTCAATGAGTGGAGCCTTGTCTCTGTTGGCCCGGATGAGTTTACTCTGTAGCAGCTTGCCGTCAAAGTACATCCACGGACAGCAGTGTTCCCAGGGAATGGGCTGCCCGCACACGTCATTGGCAAACAGCGCCATATCCACTCCACTCATAAAAAGAGCAGCCACCTGAACACCGCGTGGATCCAGGTTATCAATCTGGAGGCGACAGATGCAGTGACAGTTAAACAAAGCTCTTAAGGTTAAATAAGCAACATGCTAAACCACCCAGCAGATTACAACCCCCTACCTCAGCCAAAAGCACAAAGCAAGCATGAACAAATCATAGCCAATCCATTCCACACATGTAGACTAATGCACAAACCACACCAGCCAATTCGCGAGAGCAACCAGCAAAGGCAGCAGCGAAGCAAAAAGCGCGTTTTGATCGACAGAGCTGACAGACATGGACAAACACGACACAGCATGTGTGGATGGTTCACGTGTTTTTATGAGCTCACAGCGACAGACTAAAATGAGCAGGGAGAAAAAAAGCAGCTCAGACAGGCAAGTAAACCATCTACACAAAAAGACCACATTCCTAGCACTCGAGTTGCTCAAATGCCATGTCTTTTCCCGCAAAACCGACTATCAGATGAAAACATGCTTTCACAAAAGCATCAAGGCCAATCAGCCTGGCAAGCGTTCTTACAAACTAAGAAGTGTCCAGAAAAATACTTAAAACCTCACTTTTTGCAACGCAACTGGCTATTGGCTTGAAATACGTTAACATTAACATATCAGATTTTTGATTCAACTGGATAAACAGGAGCCGGTTCAAACCAAATCTAAATGTGAAGCACATACACAAGCTTTAAAACAAATGTATTCATTTATCCATGAACTCCTTCATTATTTTTATTTACTTACTTTAACACTTAGTTCAGATGCCAAAAAATGTGATCAGGTATCCATACTTAAAACAAATCATAAAAAGTCATCGTCATAATGATGAAAAGTTTTGTGGGGGGAAAATTTTTTGAATATTTTGGCCATTTTTTGGACACCAAACAATTCATTCAAGATATACAAATGTGTTCTCATACTCAGCACAAACAGCTTTGCATACAAACAATTATCTTTTGCATGACAAAAGTTATCCAAACTTTTCTTTAGAGATAGCATATTTGCCATTAGGCTCAGTGCGAAAAGTTGGCGCACAAATTTTTCTTTCATTACATTCTGTTGCATATGCCTTGATGTGAACAGGCCTTTAATGTGGGTTTGTGGGTATTCTCTGGACGCTCCTCGTGCAACATTCTCCACATAAATCACCTTCAGGTCCTGCAGCTGGTCAGGCTCATAAAGTTTAGGAGAAAGTGCTTGAGCTAGGAAAGCGTCAAGTTCGTTACGACGCAAAATTCTTACTCCTGGCCATTGTAACATAAACCTGAATTAAAACACAAAGGAGTGAAATATTACAAATAAACAAGAGCTGATACCGAACGCCCTTACTGCAATGGTTTAAGCCATTTGTAATCTGAGGGAAAGCATTTAACTACCATGTTCATGTCTTTCCGAGACTTTAGAAATAGAAACTGTGTTAAGATGCTTACCGTAGTACGCAACAGAGCACCATGAGCTGTGTGGGGACATTGGCAGGGTTCAGCATAGCTGGAGTGTCCGACCTCATGCAGGCCAAAAAAGCCCTCATCCTCCGGTTCTTGTCCTCCACTGCCTTGCCCAGCCAGAGTTTCTTCAGGTTTGGGCAGGTCCATTCCCGGAAGGGAAGTGCTTCCACTAGTTCAGGGGTGTGTGGAGATTTGCCTTTGTAAGCAGCCCATTCTTTTATGATCACTGTTGGATCTACAATTTCACAAAACAAAAACAGTGTTTAGTCTACAGATTTGACTAAACATCAAGAAATAATTAGCTTAACACAATAGAATGTAATCGAACATTTAAAAAATTTGGCAAAGACATTTAAAAATATTGCGTGTAAATAAACAAATTATATATATATACTAGGGCTGTCAAACGATTAATCGCGATTAATCGCATCCAAAATAAAAGTTTATATTTACATAATATATGTGTGTGCACTGTGTATAATTATTTTGTATATATATATATATATATATAAATGCACACACATGCGTGTGT
>JAOTRC010000017.1:8933642-8946943 GCA_027497675.1 Cyprinella lutrensis | reverse complement strand
CGATTAATAGTTTGACAGCCCTAATATATAGGAAAATAGCTTTTATATACTGTATATATATATATATATATATATATATAGGAAAAAGTCAAACATTCTCTTATTGGTGGATCGTGGGTAATGCATTTTTTTCACCAAGAATTTTGCCATTTATTTTCCCCTAGTTTTATAGAGGCATAGATAGTTAATCCCAGAGCTCATAGTAGGTCTGCCTTGACAGAATTTTCTCTTATTGAATAAATTAATTGAATGTTTACTGTTCCTGTTCTATTTTCACATCTAGTACTCTATTTTCCACTGAGGGAAAAAGACGTCAGCATTAACAGAGCTAAAGTAGTTCTTGAATGATGCCAATTATTGAAAAAAATACTTTGCCTGCATATGACCAAGAATAACAATCTAATGTCAACACTGAAGTGCACTACTCTGTGTAATTAGATCAGCCATCAACAGGCCTCTGGAGAGAGTCCAGGCAATAACAGTAGGGTTGGGAACTAATTTCAAGTACGTTTGACTTTGAATACTGGAACGATCTGATCAAATAACACATTTTTCAATATTCGATTAACAATTCAGGAACATGCAAGACTTGAACAGCAGTAGCAGAACAATAAACTGATTTAGGGAAAAAATGGTGAAATTTAGAAATGTCTATATTATGACTTTATAAATTAATGCAAATTCATCCCAAGTTTGAGTATTCTAAAAAGTCCATTTATTTATTTTTAACTAACTTCATTCCAAGATTAGATCCAAGATTATAAAATCATTTAGTTTGAGATTTTATAAACATCTATTAATGGAACTTCTGAATAATACTGTTAGGGAAGATGACAAAACTTATGATTTAGTCATTTGCTTCAGTTCCTCATGTAGATAGATTTATTTTGAATTAATTCCAAAATGTTGTCTTTTTTGGAAAAATTGGTAAAGGTCTGGCTTATGTATATTAATTACCTTAAATACTATTAGTTCCAAAAAGGTTGGGTAATAATGTTAGCAAATACAATATTAATTTTCATGGACAAAGTTTTCTGTAATCCATCATTTGTATTTGCCAAATAGCTTATCAAATTTTGAGGGTACTTCAAAAACAGATTTTTTTTAATAATCTGGAACCACAGACAATTTTTCCTTATTTCCTGACTGTTGCAAACGAGACGTTTAGTTCAGTTACTCACAATCCGGGAGGCGATTCCTCCTCATGGCAAGTCTCTCTGCCTTCTTTTTGGCCTCGGCCAGGCTGAAGAGCACCCCGTAAACATATTGACGGATTGGCCGGTACAGCTGCACCGCGGAGGGCAGGTCTTTGTTAGCTTCATCCTCAATGGTGACCGATAACTTCAGCTCACCCTGCAAAAAACAACCATCAAACACCGTCAATCATAACAGCTTATTAAAGAATAGTTACTTGAGATGCTTGTGACTAAAGGTTGACCTTGGTAAGAACATGGTAGATGTATGGGTACATGAGGCCCTTTTTATGTCTGTGCTCGGCGACTCGTAGCACTTCTGGTGCCACCATTGGTAAAGGGGGAGTAGTAATATCCATGTGATTTCTTGTTGGCATCGAGAGGAGGGATGGAATCTGGGCATTGAGCCCTACGTGACCTCTGACCACCAGGCCTTGGTTTACAGGGGAGGTCACAGATGGATCAGACTGAAAGAAAAATCAAAGAATTCACTAAATGGGTGAAAAATTATTGTAATCAAGATTATCTATTATCTTTAAACAAGGATATCATATTTTGACATATCAAGGTAAAAAGTAGACCTACTTTATTTTGGTCCCCATGGTCTCCTTCTGGGATATTGTCCATTTGGTTTCTCTGTTTGTCCCATCCCTTATGGTCACTTACATGGCTACGTTTAGGAATGAAAGGATGCAACCACATTAATTTTGTTGATATATATGCCTGCTAACAAATAGGCCAATATTAAAATTATACACTATTTTGTCTAAACAAATAATAGTAAATAAAATTTATAAAAAATATGTCATTATAAAAAAAATCACATTTGAATCAATAATTTAAATAGTACATTAAATTAAAAGGCTTACATTTAAGTGAGAATTAAAGAAAATGGAGGGAAATTAACACACTTTTTTCATATTACTGGTAAAATATCCAATATCAACAGTGTATATAAAATAAATAATAAACTATAAAAAAATAACATCAGCTGATACAGTTTTCATAGCAGAAATAATAGTAGTAAGCATCAAAACTAACTCCCACAAACTGTCTTTTGAAAAGGACACATTTCCCACATCCATTCCCTTGTTCTCAGTCACTCACTTGGCAGTGGAGCCTGTGTTTTCCTCATTTTCTGAGGACGAGGATGTGGACGACATGGTGAAGAAGGCCGGGTCTGTGTGGTTGTTTATGCCGCCGTGAGCAGGGTTAATGGGGGACAACCTCTCGTAGAGCGGCGTGTGCTCCTTCCCGTCACTAGGAATGTTGCTGTAGCTGTTCTGTTCAAGGAGCCCTTTACCCGACGGGTCTGCCTCATGGACAGGCTCGGCCAACGGAGGGCCGGAATAGCCATGCTGGACCTAAGAGAATGAGCCAAAACATGTATTCGTCAGTGTGATGAGTGAGTGCGAGTCATTCGGGATGGACCGTAATGGTGAAAAGGTACTCACCCCAGGTTTGCTTGGAATGTTAAGCATCTGTGGTGCTGCTGGCACTCCCATCTGATTTGGTCTGACTGCAGGCATACAAATGTTAAAAAAGAATTTTAAAAAATCTGGTTCAATCTCTGGAGCAAAAACAGGGGAAGAAGTAGAGGAACTTGGAAAGAAAAACAGCCATACTGAGAAAAGACTAAAAAAATCCCTTACTGAGATTCTTGTTATACCGCACATCCACCCACCCTAGAAACTGACCTTGATGCATTCAGAATGTGTGTAGGCACAGAGATGTATTGAGGTTTATGAAATACAGATCTTGCGGTCCTGCCCATACCATTCTATGCAAGCTAGTTTCCACCAGGGAAAAAAGGTAATTGCAACTTAAAAAAAAAAACTCATACAATTTTGACATTTTTATTCAAGTTATAAACTCATAATTGCAAGTTTACGTCTCGCAAATCGAATTTTTACCTCAAAATTGTAATTTAAAACTTGCAGTCAAAAAATTAAGAGTTTATACCTTAAAATTCAGAATTGTAAGATTTCTAATCTGTAAGATATAAAAGGATAACTGCGACTTAATATAAAATTATGATGAGTTTACATCTTGCAATCCTTAATTTTTTTCCTTTAAAATCTGAGGTAGCCCTCAAACCATATTCACTTTAAAGCACTTAATCCTGTAATTGTGGACAAATGTGGGCAAAGAGGAATCAGGTGTGATCCTAATTTTTACTTATTATATATGCTATATCACTGTCTTTGATAAAGTTTTGTCTATCCATTTATGGTGTTGTTTTTTTATTTTGGGGGTATTTTTGAATTTATTTAGTTCAAAAAGTACCATATTTTCTATGTAAAGTATGCTTATTTTATGTTTTATTATTTTTTTAACTACATTAAAATATCACTCCAATAAGTTCTTAGAACTAAAACCTAAAGATGAAGTGACTTTGCTGTCACCTGGTGTCTTATTTTGGCTTATTTTAGAAAGCTCTAAATGACAGTTTTCCCATTCATTTCTATGGATTCCCATTTTTGACCCAAATACAAGGATTTTTTTTTCACCCACTTAACATTTTAGAATTGAGTAAAATGAATTGCGTTTTCAGGAGGAAACTAAGGAAAAGTAGCCAAGTCTTGTACCACTCAGAACAAGAGAAGTATTTTTTAAAAATAAATCAAAACTATTTTGCCCACATTTGTCCAGAATACGGTTTTAAGTTTAACATTTCACACATTTTTTTCCCTTGAAATTTCAAGTTTAAATCTCTTAATTCGAAACTATTTTCAATTCTGAGCATTACGAGAAACAAGTCTGAATAGTGAGATACAACTCACGAGGGGGTATTTTCTTCCATAACATCCTGACAGTGACAGAACATTTCAAAATCATGCAAAAAAATTGACCTGTCTGAATTCTGAAAAGACTGTATTGTAATTCTACAAGACAATCCCTCTAATTTGTCAAACATGCTCTAACTAATTGGAAGATGTCGAATCGAATTCTCCTCTCGTCTCATAACTATTCAATTGACACCATTTCAATGGAGCTGTTGAAAGTTTTCAGGCGAGCGGAGGAGAGTTTCTCCAGACTAGCAGCGCTCTGTGCAAGAGTCCTTTCTAAAGAAGCCTATTTGTATGCACAGGGCACAGCAGCCATTCCGAGTGCACACAAGGTCTGAGGAAAGTGGGAAAATTTCTCACATTACTGTGAGGGCTAAGAGCGAGAGAGGTGGTTAAGAAAGAGACAGAGCCTGCCTCTAAAACCTGGCCCCAAACACAGACAGGAAAACATAACACCAAGCAAGCATTAGTAGACATGTCCTGCTCAAAGAATTTAACAAGCACGAACCAACAGGAACAGATAGCGTTCAGTGAGAGATGGAAAATCAAAAATATAGACAATCTTACCTAAATAGGGGGGGAAGTAAGGGGGTTTGCTGGCGTTGGCGTAATACTCCACTGCTTTTTTGAAACGGACAACTTTGTCATCGGTTCTGGACTAGAATGCAAAACCACAGAATTAACAAACATTAAAAGGCATAGTTCACCCAAAATAAAACATTTCATCATTTACTTTCCCCCATGTTGTTCTCATCCTGGTTAACTTTATTATGGTGCACACAAAAGATATTTTGAAAAAATATAAACAATTTGTTGTTTTGGACCCCATTGACTTTCATTTCATGGACAAAAATAGCTAAAACATTCTTGAACAGTCTTATATTTGGGATTTCATATGTAGTTTTAAAACTTAATTGTATAGTTGCATAATTTTGCTCAAATTGTTGTAATAATACGACTACAAAATAAATTAAAATTGTATTTTGTATTACAATTGTAAAATTACAACACTAATATTTATGGCACCCCTAAAGCTTTTCATTTGACGCCAACAGATTTTATTAGTTTATAAGTGCTTCTCAACTTTGGGAAGATAGTTGGTGAAAGTTGTCCCAAATGCGAGTTATGAGGAGATGCAGATGCGAATTGCGCCCGCCTCTGGCACTGAAAACACCAGATCATGAGGAGCTTGTTTAAAAGCACCACGCTTCAAATTCACAGCCTTTCTGGTTTAATAATCAGACCAAGCCATATTGTGCAGCCCTACATCATTTTGATTTTTGGTGAACTATCCTTTTAAAATGTGCTAACGATGATGCCTTAGCTTACCTGAGAGTGCTTGAATATGTCTTTAGTGATAGTATCCAGATCATGGACATCCTGTAGGTTGCGGACATAGTCTGCCACGGCTCTTATGACGACGTCACATGGAGGAAGAACGAGTTGGTGCGCGCGGACCTGGGTCAGAGAAAACAACCCATCACACCCCCAGCAAAAGCTCCTTCTGCTTAAAATGTGATGGGCATCATAGGAGTACATATCTGACTGGGTACAATCCGATACGTGTACAAACACACAGATATTAGGTTAATCAAACTTGACAATGACAATGGAAATCATAAACCTGGGCCTATTTTTTTACAATAACCACCAAGTAATTACTAATTATAGATAAGACCTCCGAAACACAGACATAAACAAACATAATTAGAGAATAATGCCGACAAAAGGTGACTAAGCACGTGTACATCTCCAAGTCAGGTGTTAAAATCGAGTAAAGCCCACTCTATTCTAGCTCACAGCGAATCAATAAAGCCATCTGTCAAGCAACAGCAACACACAGAGTAGATAACAGAAGGTCACGCATGGAGTCATTCTTCAGCTTAACTCTTTCTTTTATAGTCACAGTAGTTGATTTGCTTGGGCGAGATTCAAAGACTGAGTATTTAAATCAAAAGAGTACATGTTGAGGACAATGCTGAAGTGATTTCGCATGGTCCTGATAAGTTATTTTCCACACTTCATATCAATCTCGTTGTCAAGGAAACTGATCACAGTGGCTTGTAACTGAGGACAATCTAATGAGAAATGTTTTGCAACAGTTAGGCCTGGTTTCACAGATTAAACCAGGATTAGGTATAGGTCAATTAGGACATTTAAGTAGCTTTTATAAATGTGCACTGGAAAAAAAAAACATTACTGGTGTGGATCTAGAGACAAAACGATGGCACTGATATATTTTAAGATATGCCAGTGCAAGTTACTTTCAGTTAAAAACTCAAATATGCATTTTAGTCTGGGACTATCGGCTTCGGTCTTTTGACATGTACTTGTCAATATAGAAAAACCTGAAGTATTTACATTGTTATACACAACACATTTACTTCTTTTACATAACGTATTTGTGAGTAAAACAGGATATTCAATTAGTATACCAGAATGGAGCCAGACTGAATGCATGTTTGCTATTTGGCCATTAAATGCTAAGTATTAATGAACACAGCTAAATGATAAATGAAAAAATATATATGCAGACCAAGACTAAATCAATAAAATAAAAATTGAATAAGTGGCTTTACCTTCAAGGATGCTAAAGGGTGCTCAGGACCAAGTAAACTCCAGTGAAAGGCAGCCAAGTCTTCATCAGGCAGTATGTGATTACCTTCAAAAACAGCATCAAGTTTAATATGATCAAGTATCGCAGAAGTACTAACTTTTTACTTTTTTATTGCAGCTGTAAAACATTTTTCAGCCATGAAATTGAAAGATTTGCAACATATTGATAACATTTGAGCAATTATGTTCTACATGTTTTTTTCTTTGGACAATAGAAATCTCAAGAGAACAGCATTTATTTGAAATATTTTGCTATTTACTGTCACTTTTAAATCAATTTAAGTTTTTCCGTATCAATTCGAGTGAGAGTCCTCATCCTTTTTAATTGCATGTAAAGTGGTTTTGTTCTCGACAACAAGAAATAAACTCTTCCAGGCCTCGGCTACAATTACAGTGTTTGAGGTCGTGTCAAAGTAGAGTTTGTTCGAGGCCAGCCAATGAAGACCATGAGCTGGCATTGTGAAAATTTGTAACATTGTTAAGTATGCAAGTAACAGGAAGTGAGGCCAGAGCTGAATTCTTTCTTTTAGGAAGCAACAACTTTATTTGTGCAATTTGATCTTAAAAACTTTGCAGACCTTTTAAATACTTTACACACTGTGTGAAAGGTTATACTCAAAAAAAGCATAATAGGGGTACTTTAAAAAAATTAATTACTGACCCCAAATTTTGTACAAAGGTAATGAAGGACTTGATTAGATAAGATGGAATAATTATTATAAAGAAAAACCATTTTGTCATCAGAAAAACATTCCCAATATGACTAAGAACATGCATTAGGGTTAATGTAGGTGTCATGTTAAAGTGAAAATTGCTTGGCAATCCTATAAACCTACCTAAAAGTGAAGCAAAAATGACAAAACGATTTAGATTGAGATTAAGTTGCTTGGCAACTTCGTGCATCAGGTATTGGCTGGTGGTGAGGCTTTTGCCGTTGCGGCTGAGCTTGAGAGCATGGGCACTGAAGTAGTACGGGATGTTGCACAGGGCGTAATCAGAATCATAGGCAACCAGGCCATGGAACCCATTTTCTCTAAATAAGGCAATCACTTCCTGGTGATGATCCTCGATGGTCTGGACGACCTGAGTGAGGAAGCAAATTACAGAAAGGCTCTTTAGAAGAACAAAAACAAATTTGCCTTTACACAGATTTCCACAAAAGGATGCGTGGCACGTTAGCTCTAGGAAATGTTACTTCTAATCGCATCACATAATGGCTTCTCTGTCAAATGCTTCAATCGATTAGCACTATTTGAAAGAATCAATGATGAGATGGTTCTGGGCTGTGATGTGAATTTTAAAACTATACATTGAGCAACATGACCAATGGCCTTTAACTTGACAGGAAAACAAGGCATGACTTGTGAACAAATACATTATATTGCACAAACACATCCTGGCCCAAATTTCAGTTTCTGAATTGATCCGATAAGTACAGGAGACAAGATAAAAATCCCAGTAGTATAATTGTCATTGCCTACATTTATAAACGTTTGCTGAAAGTACTCAAAAAAAAAAACCCTAAATAAATGCAAAGTAAAGTGTCCATGGGCAAAAGTTTAATGAGTCGTGGCTCTCTTCTGAGAACAGGGCCCATAAACTCTCAGCCTGTACTGCTGCTAAATCTCAGCAGAAGTGACGCAAGAGAGCGTGCAGCCAATCGCAGAGCAGTCATTACTAATTGTGTGACGCAACAACCAATCACAGAAAAGAAGAGGTGGCGCTTCTTTTTGCCAGCACAACCTACAACTACATGGCTTCATTTCTGCATTCATACATAAATGCATGTTTTTCTTCAAGTCTAATGTTTATATTTAGTTATTTATTCGTTTTAAAGGTTATAACTTTTCCTTTCATTTGAAGTTCGAAGTAAAAGCAATATTGAATAACCATTTAAGAATCGTCTTTTGTTGTTATTTATGCCATATATTATGCCATTAATATGCTTCGATTTAATTCAGTTTTCATATCAATGCTTTGCCAACCTGTAGCTGGCTTGTGTTCACTAAATGCCTGTGGAAAAAAACATCAGCATGTCCAACAGATTTGTGTTCCAACAAGTTGAAACCTTGCTGGAAAATGATTAGCTAACTTGTAGAGAGGTTCTGTGTAGCTAGTTTTCAGCTGCTCAACCACGTTGAAAAATTAAAGCAGTTTGGTTCTAACATGTTTGTGTACATATGAATTAATGCAAAGTGTAAACCAAGGTAGGGCTTTATTCATATATGATACGGTTTCACTGTCAGTCTAGTTATATTACCTTCCCTTGGTCTTCTGACTGGTTTTAGAAACTTTTCAGCTAAGACAAGCAAACAATCTTTTGTTGTTTTTGTTCAACTGGACACACAACACCACGAAATAAGTCTAGGCCACCTGCTAGCTGCCAACCCACTGTCTTGTAAGTCGAGCACTTGCCTGATCACTTGATCTGGGTCTGGTTCTGCTAAGCTAATGGCTGCATCATGTCAAAAACACAGCGGGCATCTGCCTCTACTCACCCCGATGTGGAACCTGAGGAGCGCCAGGCGGATGCAGTGGGCCATGCACACCGGGGGCAGGAACCAGACCTTGGGCGGTGGGGTTCCCTTGTTCTGGATGTGGCTGACAATCTGCTGGGCGGTCTGCCTCTCGTTCACCTGTCGCTTGACCCACTCGTGGAGGCGGCCTTTCTCCAGGGCGCCATTGAAGCACACTAGCAGCTCGATGTTGCCGTTGAAACAGGCTTTGGCGAGGGCTGCGAGGTACCCGAGCATGTGGTTCCACTGGCCTCCGCTCACCCAGTCGGTGTAGAAGCCGCCGTAGAGCCGGTGCAGACAGTTCTCGGCGTCAACCAGCAGCCGGAGCGGAGTTTGAGGGGGTCTCTGCCGACCGCCGCCGACCAGACTACCTCGGGCGAGCTTCTGGAGCTCCACTGGCACCACGGCATTTGGGCAATGCTTCTCAATGTATTCCTGGAAACCCTGCACACCCATGACTGTTGTTTTATAGTATGATATCTACTGTTATTTCGGGTTAAGTAAGAACGTAAAATTGTCTGGAGGAAATGGAGACAGAGCGAGAGAGAGTTGCAAGCAAGCAGCCTCTCCCGAATGCTGAAAACCGGATTGAAGAATATTGCGGCGGATGTGATAGTTGATTAGTCGAAAATCAATCAAATCGGAGATGCATCTGTAGTTTTTGGTGAGTTGTTTTTTGGTTCATGGCTGCTTGCCGCCATGTGCACCCTTATGGAGCCATGTCTGCGGTCTGGATGTATCTGGTAAGTAGGGGAAAGACAGGAGAAGAGCGACGCAGGGCACGTAAAGGCAGTCACACCGGAGGAGGAGTCTGGAGTTCAGTGGGCGCGGTTCTCGTGGAGGAGAACTGTTGCATGTTATGATACTCTTGCTAGCCGATTACAAAAAAATACTCTTTTTAAAGTTGAACATTTAAGCAATAACTAGTCATGCTATGTAAATAGTAGGAATAAATAACGTGGAATATGAATAGGCTACGAACACTATGCTATACTATAAATATAAACACTATTGTTGTTTGCTATTGACTTCTATAGGGCTCTATGCTTCCTATATTATGAATACTATAGGCTACGAACACTATTAATATGCTATACTATAAATAAAAGCACTAATGTTGTTTGCTATTGACTTATAGGGATATGCTTCCTATATCAGCTGTATTTGCTACCATTCGTTAGATCTAGAATCTAACGTGATTTATATAATATAATTAATAACTGTTAATGCTCTTAAAGTTAATGAATCTAGGGGTCCATCTGTTGGCTGTGGGTCTGGGTCCCTGGTTAAAGGAAAATTAAACGTTTTTCAAGATTCAATCGATAGAGGGCGCCAATGCGTTATTTATTTTTGTGCATTAGAAGTCAGAAGTTTCTCATTAGAAGCAGATACTTTGGCACACATTGGTGATAAGATATGATCTAATTCGATCTACCACACTGGTAATCTGTCATTTGATTTATTTGAATTCAAAACAGGCGGTGTGCTAAAAAAAGAGAGAGAGAGATAATTCTGTCAATTTGCTCTGTCTTATGTCATTTCAAATCTGTATGACTTTCTTCATCTGTGAAAGAAGATCATTTGAATAATGTCAGAGTACATATATTATACAGATAGAAAATGTTGGTAAGTATCATTTTATTTGTGTCGAGAAGAAATCGTTTCACAGACAACTGAAGAAACAGAGAATTCTACATTGCTACTGTGTGAAAACTGAATACTGAAAACTAGAAAAAAGTATACAAAAACTGTAACATCAATTGTATTGAGGGAATATTTACATTTAGCTGAAACACAGCATTTTCAATTATTATACAAAAAAGTGGCACATACTAGCCTACATCTACATACATTTTTGTCTGCTTGACCAAAAATCTGTATGTATGCTTTATAAAAGTGCAATTTAAAGCCTGAGGTTTGGCTGAGTGAATATATGCTACGAATAAATGCACAGGTCATGTTTAAGACTGTTACTGTATTACTGTCTTTAAAAATAATAGTTCACCCGAAAAATGAACCTTTTTTCATAAAAAAAAACTGCTCAACCTCTCAAGCTCCAAAATGGACCAGAAGGCACCATAAAAATGAGTCCATATTTTTAAGAAATAGACTAAAAGCCATCATTCATTCATAAGTCATAAGATTCATTCATTCATGTATTCATTTATTAGATCTGTTGTTTTATCCTTTTTGGAGCTTGACATGATTGTTATAAACTCTTGTACTAAAAAAAATTGAATTTCTCCTGTGTTTCACAGAAAAACAGGTTTAAACAACATGAGGGTGAAACTAAAAACTGAAAGAAGTTTCATTTTTGGGTGAACTATCCTGCTTTGTCTTTATCTAGTATGTTTACATGCAATGATATTTCTTAATAACCCCAAAACAGACTATCCAAACAAACTATCCCTTCATGTTATTTTATCAGATGAAAAAGGTGAAAGCAAAACCTGATTGCAATACTTACATTTTAAATGTCTATACATTGCTGATATTTGTACAAACGCTTTTATTATTGCATCAGCATATGTCATGCATGCAATACTCAATATCATTAATTGAGGTTATAATTATAAGTGGTCCCTTTGTTACCTTAAACATTGCCTCCTCATCCATGTTAAACAAAACAAAATAATGTGGGATTCGGTTTAAGGATGGCTGCTTTAGACTCACATAAAAATCACAGAAATTGAGATATTCCACAAATAGACAGTAGACAGCACCATAGTGTCGGCCCAGAACCGGCTCCCATCTGGTACACTTGGATTCCACACGGTCCTGAACTGGGCCGACACTATTTTGCTGTCTGTGCATGTTGTCTTCGCCAGCCCACCTCTCACGATAAACTGGGCTACCAGATGGCAAAACTGCTGCTCAGACGTCCAGTGACATTCTGAAGTGTTGTACCCTCTGAGACAACTCTTTGGCAATGTCCTGTGCCTCCTGGACAGCCAGTTTGTCAGGGAAGTTCACAGCTGCCTTCTTGGTCACCATGGCCAGTTGCTTGAGACAGGCACACAACTGAGTGCTCATAGACAACATGTCCCGGTTGGCTTCTCGACTTTTGGCTTCACTACACAGAGTGTTCACAAGTCTTTGGCCTACCATAATAATCAGCTTGCTGTGGGAGATGAATTTTTCCGGGGGCTGGCCATCATTCAGACTACTTCTAAACACGCTGATGGCCTTCTGAATGGCTCCAAAATATAGCCGGCAGTGGTCAGAGATACTAGGCTTCCTGGAGATTTGGTGTGGACTACATTGGCTAACAGGTTGTGATTTAGAAACCTGTTGAATACATGATAAATAATGAAATTATTCAGAATGTCCAAATCAATGTAAGTTTTGAACACAGTACTGGGAGCGTCACACATTTTTACCTGTTTTTTATCACCGTTTTTCTTTGATTTAAAGCTGCTCTTTGTCGGTTTTGGTTGTTGGTCAACCTCTGGCTTTGTCTGTTGAAAAGCAGTAACATTGGTTAAAAATATTTAGGAAAACAATACTGTTCATGTCTTATAATTTATTCAATGTAATACTACTATTCAAAAGTTTGAGGTCAGTAATTTTACTTTTATTAGGAATGCATTAATTTGGTCAAAAGTGATAGTAAAGACATTTAAAAGGTTACACAATTTCTATTTCAAATACTGTTGAGCAGCCAATCAGCATATTATAATGATTTCAAAAGAATCATGTGACACTGAAGACTGGAGTAATGATGCTGAAAATACAGCTTGGCCATCACAGGAATAAACTACATTTAAAAAAATATATTAAAATAAAAAATGGTTGTTGTAAATGATACAAAAATATCTCACAATATCACTGTTTTTGCTGATCAAATAAATGCAGCCTTGGTGAGCATAAGATAATTCTTTAAAAAACATAAAAGTTAGGATGTTCAAAGGATTTTGATTTATGGTACAACGTAAAAATATATATATAATAATTTAAAAAAAATATATAGAAAATAATAATAATTTATCACGCATGATAATTGTTTCCATATAGATGACCAAGTCAAATTCATAATTTAATAGCACTATTAAATGCTATCTTTAGCAAATCTCAAAATGAATATCCATTTTTCACATTATAATGTTGTGATGCTTATATTCACATGTAGTATTTACAATGATTGATTTATTAGGTTTTATCATTTTATTTATAATTTATTTCATTTA
>JAOTRC010000017.1:8841994-8852252 GCA_027497675.1 Cyprinella lutrensis | reverse complement strand
ATGTACAAAGGTCAAACTATATACAGATATCTGACTCGACATACAGTATTTCTCCACAAAGCGTGGATATGTAGCTTGCCATTGTATACATTTCACAGAATTCTCCAAAATGCATATTCAGTGCAAATAATTGCTCTTTGTATTCTTTGTTGTCATCATCATCATCATCATCATCATCATCATCATCATCATCATCATCAACATCATCTTCAGGTCAGTACCACCAAAGGGCAACAAAGAATGGTAAAAAAATAAAATCATATTTTTGTCTTTATCCTTGCAAAATATTAAACATGAAAAACAATTTCCTTGGGAACGTAACCTTGTGTATGGTATTAAAAAAAAAAACCTTCCACACATATAACCTCTGACCTGTAAAATATGGATTGTAGATGAGTTCATCTATATGGCTGGACTGATTATAACAGATTTAATAGCGACAACACTTTCCCTGCTTTTCCAACCACTCCTAAACAAATTAAAAATGTCACCACTACAAATTCTGCCAGTTTTACAAACTACTTGGAGGCATTGAAACAATTCTGTCAATGATATTTACGCCCGGACGGCATAAGTGTGTGTTAAAGTTCTCTGAGGAACAACACAGGCTGACATGGACAACACTGACCAACAGAAAACACAAAACTGAACATAACGAGTCCATTCTAACACACTCTGATGAGAACACACACAACTAACACTAACAACCAACTGCCTTTATTCACAAATCTACTGCTCGTTAGATTAGTTCTCTCACACACACACTTTAGGTGATGTCATTCAGTTTCGATGATATTTCAGCGTAGCAGACAATACACAATGAAAGCTAGAGGAATGTTCCAGGTTCAGTGAACGGATCAGTATATTTCCACCGGTTTCTCAGTTTGGAAATGTGACGTTGACAGTAATGAGCTTACAATGAAAGTTTATGAACATTTATGGGAAGTCAACCCATAATGACTTCGACGTTATACAGTATTAGCATTCCAGTGTGCTAAAAATAAATGACTTTATTTCAAGGTGTCACAGTGTAATTATACAGTATATTTAAGTACGGAGTAATATTAATTAACATTTGCTACTATAGGGTTTGGTTGAGGGATAGTTGCATGTTCTTTAATTATGAAATAATTTACAAGTACTTAACAAGGACACCGTAAAATACAGTGCTAACAAAATGACTTAACATGTCTGTCACACAGTTATAACCATTTGACTATTATATTTTTCTACCTTTTTAATAATCATAAATTCATTAATTTTATTTATTTGACGTCATTGAACTAATTATATTCTGCAAAAAAGAAAAGATGCCTATTTTAGGATTTATTGAGTGACCATGAATCATATTTTCTCACCAAATTCTCATTCGAAATATAATAGACAACATTAAAATACACTGATTGTGAAGATATTACACTATCCTGATACTAATGTGACGAAACTGTAAATTTGTGCACATTATTTATAACCATTAGGCTACCACCACCCCATTCTTAAAAAAAAAAAAACATTTATCAATTAATTTATTTTATTTTATTTATTAGCCTAAAAAAAAAGAAATCCAGATAATATTTGACCCTAAAATCCAGTATATTTTATTAGTATGCTTAACTGTGTAAAATTATCCCCATTAAAAATTAAGCACATTTTCTTCCCAAATTCTCATTATTAAGTAAAGTAAGTAAACCCTGTAAATTTCACACAATATGCACCAAGAAAACCAGAAAAAATATCTACCATCAGAAATGATGACAGTAACACACGTCAATCTGCTCCAATAAACTCGAATTCTTTGAACAAAACAATGACCAGATGCACGTTTCTGCTATTGACACGTCTTTCCATTTCAAGCACAATAGGCTACTGTAAAAAGAAGATTTGTTTGTTTGAAAAGATCAGCTGAACTTCTGAAACATTCCTTTAAAGGGGTAAAAGGAAGACATCAACACTAGAACTCTAAATCAACTCCAATTAATAAGTGCCTAATGAATAAAGTGCAAATCTCAGGAATAACTGCACTGTTCTCATCACAGTAAATGTGCGTGGCTCCGATCTCTCTTCAGAGACACAAACGCACAGATGAGAAGATGATGGACGGACGCCGACGTCAACATTCAACTGTTTTTAAAGCTGATCTAAGTCATGAATAATTCCCATAAGCACACAGCGTCCAAGTTTTGATGTCTGTAAAGTAGTTTAATCACTATCATGAAGAACGGCAAGCTCATCATTTCATATGAACAGCACACAAAAAATGATCACGTAATTTCCGTCTTGCCAATATTATCCGTGATAATGCGATAATAGCACTAGTGAGCACTGATCCGGGATACGGCATGCTTTCCAAATGAACCTCATGCATTTCCCTTGTGCTTGATCAGGGACGCTGCTCTTTTTGATCGATGTTTGGTGGCCAACCTCCATTTACAAAAGATCTAAAGACTGCTTACTCACACTGGGTGCACTATGTATACTTGCACCAAGTATGTATATATGTACTTATACTTATAGAGCGCTGCTAAGAGTGAATACAAAGTGAAGAAAGATGCGCAGATGCATGCTGCTAGATGACCGATCGTCTCTGCGTCCGAAAGAGGACACGGGAGTCACGTTACTGACGGGATGTGGGAGAAATCTTTGGCTTCAGCCACATGTATCATCACCAGAACATATGAGAAATGCCCAGTGTCCAGAAATGAGATGAAGAAACAGCAACTTCTGCTTCTTAACGATGTTAGACGATGTAGCTCTCTCTCTCTCTCACACACACACACACACACACGCACAAACATAGACATTCTACTGCAGTCCCTGAGCTCCTATTGGGCAGCCGACATAATGCCATTTTAAACAGTCTGCTTTTCTATTGGCTAAAACACCTGGTGAAGGCCACAGGTGACCGTAGCTAAACTGCAGGGAACATTATGAAACTGATTTTTAATTATAGAGTTTTTGGTGCTAATTATAGATGTCCAATCGCAGGGGTGGTAAAGCAGAAGTGTGTTTTAACTTTATTTAGGATCGACCTTCCAACTTCTGTGTTAACAGTCCATTAGGCTTCCACCACCCCATGTTTCTTACTCGTTTTAATCATCACAAAATTTGCCTCACAGGGTGAACGTTAGGAATAAAATTCCAGATATTTCACCATAAAATCAATTATATTTGCATGGTATTTTTGGGAATTTGTATTATTTTGTGACATTATTAACATGATGGTCTTCGTTTCCTGTTTACACTTCTGGGCTTCGAACAATTGATTGAGTAATGGTACAAAAAAATATATATTTTTAATCATGCATATAATTTTTTTAGTTCTTCTCATCTATTCATTAATGCTGTGTTTTTGTATCCATATACCACACAATTCCTCAACTATTGATCTTCTTGGCCAGGGCTCCTTTGCAAAAGGATTTCCCTGGTAAAATAAGGGTTAAATAAAATAAAATAAATAAAATAAAACTACACCATTAGATGCATATGAAATATTATTTTTTTTATGATACATTGCATTTATGCTCTAGTACTAGGCCTTCATTTCTGTGTAAAAAATTTCAGATTTATGCTGGATTTATTTTTTTATAAATATCAGTAACCAGATGGTTTCTGGTCTCATTGACTTCCATAGTAGGAAAAAATATACTATGGAAGTCAATGAGACCAGAAACTGTCTGGTTAATGATATTTTTCTAAATATAAGAAAATCGTCTGAATGGATTCGAAAACGGTAAAACTCAACTGTTTAACTGTTTAAGTAGTAGTAGTACAGTGTACAAAGTTTGCATGGTCAATGCAAAAAAGTTTGCTTTTTGATTATTGACATTAAATTTGAAATATTTCTACTTCTACTTCATTCAATAACTACCAAAGTTATTTATTTCTAAAGCTTTCTTTCCCAGGTTTAAATTAGATTGGACCTTACTGCAAGTCTTTAAGAGCCACTATGCCAAATAAAGCCAAATCAGTGCATGCAGAAGGCAAACAAATGATGACATCCTGACCATTTATCCATGGTTACAGAAATACACACAATAAACATAGACTAGAGTGAGGTATAGTGTGCACTATTTCTCTATTGATTGATATGCAAGGGAAATAAGATGTCATCTATGCTCTGAATGAGACTTTCAATTTGCAGGAAGTGATTATCTGAAGAAGTCTGAGGAATATCAAGCTGGTTTCAGTTTCACTCCACTACATAAGTATTCAGCAGATGCATTCAATAAAGATACAATGCTAAAATTAGTCAGTTTGCTTTACTATTAAAGGAACAATTCAACCAAATAAATAATTTACTCACCCTTATGTCACTTCATGTATAGCTTTCTTTCTTTGACTGAGCACAAAAAGGAAGATTTTTCAAAGAATGTTTCAGATGCCCGTGAAGTCAGTGGTACTCAAAATGCTAAAGTTGAATTGGATGGATTCATTTACCGCTAACTTTATCTACTTTTTGGAGCTTGAAACGTGTGGGTGCCATTGACTTTCAGTATATGGACAAAACCAGTTCTTCAAACTGGTTAGGAATGACATCAGGGTGAGATTTTGGAACTAACCCTTGAAACCTGTTTTCAAATCTTCATGATTTGAGCAATTCTCATTGGTGACACTAGTTGCACAAAAAAACTTCACCTTTAAATCTTCCTCAGCAAGTCTTGCAGAACAACAGAACTTCTCAAAGAGCTCAAGAGGGTGACCCAGATTTGCAGTACACCTATTGCTCAATGCTCAATTACTTAACTCTACTGTGTCTAAACAGCCTTTACTTGACTGATTACTCCGCGTGGTTACATCAAATCAGGCAGAAATTCCTATCATATCCAGCCTGACCAACACTAGCGAAAATGACTTTCATGTGACGTGATTTACTTCAGACTAGACGTATAATCAGACTAGACGTAGCTTCACATCTGTTGTTTTCTGTTCAGTTGTGGGGAGGGGGAAATGTCTCCGTAGGTGATTGACAACATATCAGTTTAAAAAGTGAGTAGTTTCTTGATTATGTTTTTTTTACAAATATTAATAAACATAGAGGCTCACAGAAAGCATTGTGCAACATTTAATGTATGAATATCAAAGACTTAGGCTAGATAATAAGATTAGCATGTGCAAACAAACTAGCTCATCCCAAAGTATATACATGTCATTACAAACCCATTAGACTTTTGTTCATCTTCGGAACACAAATGAAGATATTTTTGACGAAATCTGAGAGCTTTCTGTCCCTCCGTTGACAGCTACACACAGCTAGGCTACCATTTTTGACGCTTCAAAAGTTCATAAAGAGATGGAATTGAGCAGTTTAGTCCAAATTTTCCGAAGAGACTCCATCACTTTAGCCTGAACAGATTTAATTTAGGCTTTTATACACATATAAACACTCATCAACTCACACACATTAGTCGTGGTAAACAGAAACTCAAGCATGTTCGCTTGACATGCGAGAACCAATGAGGTTCATTCTCGTGTTACACAGCATGTTTGAGCTTCACCAAGAACCAATGAGGTTTGTTCTTAGACATCAAGCAGTTTCGGTTGAGTTTCTGTTTCGGTTAGCTGATCAATATTTAAATGTAAATAAAAGCCTAAATTAAATCTGTTCAACATATTGAGTCTCTTCAGAAAATTTGGACTAAATCGCTCAATTCATAATGGATTAGTTTTACGATCTCATTATGAAATTTTTTAAGTGGTAGTTGTGTAGCTGTCAATGGTGGGACAGAAAGCTCTCAAATTTCATCAGAGAAGGTTTTCATTTGTCTTCCGAAGATAAACGAAAGTCTTACGGGTTTGGAAGGACATAAGTGCGAGTAACGGAAGTTTCACTTTAGTGTATGGTTATTAAGTTAGTTAGTTTTACTCTAGGGTTAGTTCACCCAAAACTTATGAAAATTATGTCATTAATGACTCACCCTCATGTCGTTCCAAGCCCATAAGACTTTTGTTCATCGTCGGAACAATTTAAGATAAGATATTTTAGATTTAGTCCGAGAGCTTTCAGTCCCTCCATTGAAAATGTATATGGTAAACTGTCCTTCTCCAGAAAGGACATAAAGACATCATTACAGTAGTCCATGTGACATCAGTGGGTTAGTTAGAATATTTTGAATCATCGAAAATACATTTCGGTCCAAAAGTAACAAAAACTACGACTTTATTCAGCATTGTATTCTCTTCCAGTTCTGCGTTCACGAGTCCGCACAGTGGTTTGTGACGTAAGACGCTGCTGACGTGTTCTCTGGTTACTGGTTACTAGAGAACACGTCAACAGCGTCTTACGTCAGCAGTGTCATTGCGGACAGAACCGGAAGACAATACAATGTTAAATAAAGTCATGCTTTTGTTATTTTTGGACCAAAATGTATTTTCGATGCTTAAAAAATTCTAACCAACCCACTGATGTCACATGGACTACTTTGATGATGTCTTTATTTCCTTTCTGGACAAGGACAGTTTACCGTATACATTTTCAATACAATAGAGGGACCGAAAACTCTCAGACTAAATCTAAAATATCTTAAACTGTGTTCTGAAGATGAACGGGGGTCTTACAGGCTTGGAACGACGTGAGGGTGAGTCATTAATGACATAATTTTCATGTTTGGGTTAACTAACCCTTTAAGATCACACAAGTTGCTTATCTGGCAGGTGGATAAATGGGGGAAAAACATAAACTTGCACTGAAAAGAGATCATATTTTAAAAGAAAATAATATTTTCTAAACTTGCAGTTGATCAGCCATTCACAACACCACAGCAACTTCCTAGTCCCGCCCTAGCAACTAGCAACAACACCCTAGCAACATATGCCATTTCTGATCCCTTTGCACTGATTTTTGCACTGAGGCCTTTAGGAGGAAAATATTCAATCACAAAACTAGAAAATTCAGCAGGTAACTTGTAAAATCAAGCATGACATGAACTGTTATGGACACAAAGCTGGAATTATCAAGTTCAACGAACAAAGCAAGTGCCAACAGATCCCAACCATGTTAGATACATCCCCTCGATGTAATCGATAAACACACCTATCACCCTGGCAACGGTTGCAATATTATATTAATATGAACTAATGCAATCTTATATTAGTAATTTCGGCATCATAACCAGTTACACATGAATGTAAACAGACAATAAGTCGGGTTATGTGATTACAAAGCGAAATTCGTTGCACTCGTTTGCCCATTAATCTGCGTGGGACACAAGGGGCTTTGTTATTAGTGAAGGATACTGGGTAGGCGGCACGGCTGACGGCGGCGGAGCGCTCTGGACTCCCGGTGGTAACGACACGGAGGTCAGCGTTGCGCGGAGCTGCGTTGGCGGTGCCGGTCCGGTAACATGTCCACTAACAGAGACAGCGGCCGGTTTCTGAACCACTTTCTGTGGCAAACTCATTGCAGAAAATTAAACCAAAACAAAAAAATACGCAGCTGAAAACGGTCGCACGTTCCAACAATATCTGGCCGTCTCTTCTCTCTACGAAGGCCGGGACGTGTGTATATCCTTATGCCATGGATTTCATTCAAATCTGGCTGTTAGTAACAAAAATGTCATTTTATCTTTGAAATCGGGGATTGTAGCTGCTCTAAGCATGGGGACGACAGGGGGGTTGTTCCCCCTCCAGCCACCCTGGATCTCCCCGGTTGAATTGTTCTTCGCCTCCTCAGATGGCAGTCTCCGGGTTTGTTTGCTCCGCTTTGCGTTGTAACATCACATCAACGAGTCGCATTATAGGAATTTCTCATAAAGATGGGAGACTTCACTCAACATGGCGTTGTTGCGGCTGCTTCCAGCAGTCCGGCTGGAAGGACGGTTCGGTAAACGTCGGGTAAATTCGGAGATGCTCGGATTCACCTTACGCCACTCCGTAGTGATTGGAAGAACGACTCATTGTCACGAATCGGTTCATTTGAATAGTTCGTTTCAAAGATACGATTCATAAAATGATTCAGTGATATTATTATTCCTTTTTCCCTTACAACGTTTGTGAGACCTACAAAGTATTTATTTTAGATATTTCTACCTTATTATTCTCTTAGTATTCTGGTTTTTATAATATTACCCCCTGGATATTTTAATGTACTTAATTTTTGTAGTAGTTTCCCCTAATTGTTTGATTATTTGCATTTGAACTAAAGCATGCAAAATGCTAATGTTTATTCATGCTTTAAAACCGCACATTTCTTATTTATTAAGCACTAAATTTTGCATTTAGGCCTACTCTAAAGAAGACTAGACTTCAGTACATCTTGAATAAAAAAAAGTAAAAAGTTTCAGGAACATTTTTTGTTTGGAAAAAAAATGTACCATATTTTGTACCAGATTTCTGGTACATTTTGTTTGTAATGTTTTTAGCTATTCTGCAACTAAATAAACTTTTTGCCACATCAGCCAAATTTGAAAGATGTTCTTGGAGTTCTTGGAGATTCGACAGCCGCTCAGAATGATTCATTTCGATTTTGAATGACTCGTTCGTGCAAAAGAATGATTCGTTCGCGAATGGGACATCGCAATACGCCAATGAGAGTGACGTCATAAAGGCAGTCGCCCCTCGCCACATGCCTGCACTGTTTCACACAATGAATGGCATCTCTGTTACATTCCAAGCCATCAATCTTCATATAAGAAATGAATGAATCATATGCAGTATATGATGACTGTATTTAAGTCTGCAATTTCACCTTTTGTCAAAAAAAGGGTTCCGCCCAGATTTTGGTTCCAGTATTACCTACGTTTGATGAAGGCTTTTTGTCAAATTTAGCGTGCATGGAATATATACGCTTGCCCATGCTTAGTAGGTTTATACCTATTGCTTATGTGGGTTTAGATAAGAACATAAGCAAACCTTTGACAGGCTTTTTTTGTTTCCATTAATATGTGTGAATGTGGCGCCATCTGTCGGTCATGTTTGCAGGGGTACGGCGAGACGAACTATAAATCACAAATCTAATGTTAACAAATTAATCCTTACTGTAAATTGTTACCCACGTTTCTCATTTATTTTGATAGTGGAGGGGACAGTTGGAATCTGTAAAGAAAACCCTTTGCCCAACAAGTCTCATATTTGCATAGTTTCAAAGGCACTTTCTTGTATAAAAAATCCAATAAAAACTGTGGACATACTCCTAAGTGCTCACATTTGTATTCTTCAGTTAACATCATTAGAATTACATTGGAATAAGGAAAATTAAATCTGATCATTTGCCTGAGTTCAAGGTAATATTACACGGGCAAATTCAACAGATAGGACGTGCTCTTTTATAAATCTTGAATTGAAATGTGAGCAAAGTTATTTAACAATATTGCACGATGTGTTGTGCATAAGAATCGGCAAACATTAAAGACAAAGAAAAACACCAACAACGTCATACAGAGGACATAAATATTATTTCCCATTACAAAAATAAAAGCATTTGCAAAAAAGGCACGTATTGAAAACATATTTGCAAAAGTAGCAATTCGTTCTCTCACATTAACATTTACCCACTAACTTCCAGTGTTTTGAATGATAAGAATAAAACTCCATTATATACACGTCCATGGAGTCATTATTTACACATACTCCTCATTAAGAGGCAAATAATAGCTGGAAAACATGTAGTCCACTTTAAGTCCACCAGCTTTTCTGGCATTCTAGATTAGGCAACCTGAGATGGACGTTTGGCATGTTTTGAGTGATAACAGCGGGCGCTTCACCACCTTGCTCTCTCCAGCTCCAGGTTCAGTCCCTGTCACCACAGCTCACATTTCTGCTTGGGGTTCATGGGTGAGTCTGCCTTGCAGCCAAAGTGCTTGGAGAACTCATGGGAATTGGAGATGGTGCCAATGACTCGAAAACGTGATGGACTGTGGGGGTCAGTGATGACGCCCTCGTGAGAGCTTTCGGGTGTCCGAACTGAACACCACACCTACAAAAAAGGAGACAAAGAGACCATAATAGGACATAAACAGATGGTGTTGTTTATCTGTGCGAAAGTCACTGCCATGTGTTGTGGGTATTATAGTTTTACATTTTGAATCATTTTTATTTCTATTTTATTTTTAATATTTTCAATGTAATATTTTTAATATTATTTAATATATTTAATATTTTTTAATATATTATTTAATATTTTCCTTTTTTATTAGTTTTACTCCATTGATTTTTGTTCTTATTTTTTTATTTATTTTTTTCAGTATTATTTTTTTTGTTTAATGTTAGAATTTTAGGGCTGAATAATAGGCTAATAATGAAAAGTAATTCTTAAGCAAAATTC
>JAOTRC010000017.1:8738523-8748560 GCA_027497675.1 Cyprinella lutrensis | reverse complement strand
CCGCCATTGTAGCAGAACTTCACATCTCATTGACTCCCATACATTTTGGCCTCACTTTGCCAGCGAATAACTTTACATCTGAGGTGTCCAAAGACTTAATTTGTCCATTTCTTATTTATAAAGTAACACGACAATGTATAAAACGCTCCATTACTTTGTACTTTACGTTATAACCCCGTAGAAGACGTTTTTGTAAAAATAGGCTAAAGATTACGTCATCATACTCAACTTTCTTTTGTACAATAACATTACCGTATAGACAGGAGGAGAAGCTCACAGGCAATCTTTTACTGTCGACACGATCAAGTCAAGGGAGAAGCCTTTTGCTGTCTATGGGAGAAGCCCATAGATAGAGAGTCCATAAAAGCAATGGGACAAAATATTTCAACAACGTTTTGGCTTGGCACAGCTACTAGAAGATGTCAGACTGTCGTCACATTCAGTTTGAGTCTGCGCTGTCACTCAGACATCAGACAGGAAGTGCAAAAATCAGGCTTCAGTCTTCTCCGTTGAAATCAATAGGGTCGCTCTGTCCTTTTCTTTTGCTGTCTATGATTTAAATAGCCAGTAACAGCCAACGCAGTTATCGAACAGTCTGTAATCCCACCCTATAAACTTTAAATCGATACTGCAGTGGAAAAGCAACCGAGCTAAAGTGAACCGATCTGTGCCGTGCTGAGTCGTACCACACAGTGGAAAATTGAAATGAGCCGAACCGTGCCATGCCGAGCCAAACTGTACTGAGCTGTACCGAGCTGTACCAGCAGTGGAAAAGTGCCATTATGTAGACGCATGTCTCAAACTCAAGCCGGTGCAGTTTGCCTGAGAGATTTGGGAAAATAAAAGCTTGGGCGATAATGTGAAGTTTTACGGTAAATGATATAACGGGGTTAAAAGATAGATTGTTTTTGCTCCTATTAATTATGGTTATTTATTTAAAAAAACGTGCATAGTTTTAAGGAAATTATAAAAACAACTTTTTAAGGAGATAAAAACCATTCATATGTGATTCTGACTCGTAGCACTGGCACTTTGTTATTAATTAATATATTGTAATTAAAAAAAAAACTTTTTTGTCTTAACGGAAATTTTAAGATATATTACACTGGTAAAATTATAATTGTAAACAGACATTAGTCCCTTTATTGACTTTTTTTTTTTTTTTTTTTTTTTTTTACTTTTTCTAATAAAGCATAAAGAAATAACTTTATCCGAGCAATGTCAGACCCCTCATCTGTGCAATAGATTCTGCTAAGGCTTCTGAATGGTTCTCATTTATGATTTTGTTGTGTATTGTGTTTCTTTGGTTGTCCTGGAAACGTTCACAATAGAGAATTGTGCCCCTCCAAAAGGTTATAAACAGGTTTTGCCCTTGTGACATTAAATTCAATAACATTTTTGACAAGACTATCTGCTGAACAATAACTTTGTCTTGAGGATGCTGATCAAAGAAGATAGCGTGTCATTTAAGTGTGTGTTATTAAATGTATCGTTGGGCACTGAAATGGTTGTAAATCTCTATCATTGTACCATGCTGTTCTTGGGTTCCCCCTGAATCAACAAAGTGCTATCTTATCTAATCTGATTTTATGTAACCTTATGTTCTGTAGGGTTAAATCCTGCTTTGAATAGGGGGAAAATATGACATGTTTTGTGCATACTGATATGCTATTTCCATTATAACATTTTAATGACGATAAATTTAGAATTTAGTTGTGAGGATTCAATATTGATGCTGAGATTGCTCCAGTTCATTTGGTGGATAAGTTAATCAATCACATAAATTTGACTTGACAGATACATATTTGTGTAGGCTGTGTGGCTTTCCATGCATAGAAAAGCATAAACAAATGAACATCCATATAGAGATACAATTCAATCTCTTTTTTTCAGTGCTCATTGCATTTCACTCTTTCCTTTGACATACTCTGACTTCTTTTGGTAGATTCTCAATAATTGATCTTTGAATTATTAATGGATAAATGGCTTTTATCAAGTCCTCTGAATTTTAGTGTTGGTTTTGTTGCTGCATTGTATTACTTTTGTTACATACCAACCTCATAATAGTCCAAAGAACTCAACATATCTGAACTGTGTGGTTTTTGGGCAGACCAACACAAGTGTGTGTCTAATGTTTTGCTGGATACAATGAATACAAAAGAGTGTTGTTAACCAAATCTAGAGTACACTATTCCCCCAGTTCAAAGAGATTTACATCACATAGATATTTTCTACCGACTTCCTCATCATAAAGGGCTTTCTGATGAGATCCTTTAATCCTGTACACCTTTATTATATCTTTTATTGCCATTGTGCATGCACATTGTCATTCTTACTGTCAAAGTATAGTCTAAACATATAGGCCTACTACATTTAAATACACACCCATAAACTACTCATTTTATTAAGTATAGTCTAGGCTACTAAAGTAAATTTCAAGTATATTTTTAATTATACTTTATGTAAGTATACTAATTTCAATGTACTATACTTGTAAGTGTACTGTTTCAATACTACTTTTGGACTAAATTGGCCCGCTTTTAGAGTAAAAGCACTAAATCTGAATCTGTGTTTGTGAGCTCTTCTTCTTTGCTGAGATTATAACAATCATGCTGTCAGCATCTTGATGCCACACCTGTGAGGTGGGTGAATTATCTCGGGCAAAGGAGAAGTGCTCACTAACACAGATTTAGACAGATTTGTGAACAATATTTGAGAGAAATAGTCCTTTTGTGAACATATAAAAAAGTCTTTGATCTTGTTCAGCTCATGAAAAAGGGGCAAAAACAGTTTTACAATTTTGTTCAGTCACTGCATAAAAGGTTCAAGACACATGACGTAAGAAAACTTAGTACAGACATTTCGATAAAATGTTACAGCTCTCTCCTACTGCCATAAGCCATTTGAAATATTGAGTTGATATTAGCTAGCCTATGCAACCGCGTGCATCCACGCACTTTCCATCATCATCAATTGCACTTCCGTCCTGGTCCACTGAATCCACTAAACGAGTCGTGCATAAAAAAAAATCAAAGGTAAAATCTGTTTGCTTTGCCGATAAAACCCCTGAAAAAAAGACACTGAGAATTGATGAAAGCCCGGCAGCCTAATCATCTGATTGGATGTTTGGTTGCGTCCTCACCGCAAAGATCCATCAGAGCTGCTCAGTCTAGGCTAGGGCACAGGCACATAACGGTTGTAAAGGGTACCTGTTATGGCTACACGGTTTTACAAGAAAAAGTGATTGTTCACAGTGATTGTTTTAACATTTTTGCGTTATCAGGGATTTCCATCATGAAGTTTAAGACAAGTCTGAATGCGATGCGCGTGCTTTGAGGACGCTGGAAAGGTGCGTGTCTTTCTCCATTCTTCACTTGAAAACACTGAAGGTTTAAGTGAAGTATTTTTGAAGTAACATTTATATAAAGTACCTTTTTAATATCAAAATCGGTCAGCTGCTCTAGTAGCTACAGACGAAATATGCATGCGTGGCTGCAATTCATTCATAAAATATTTTATGTAGCTAGCCTTAATGTTTTAATTTTCTTAAAGCTGCTATTAAGTAATGTAATTAATGTTTTATTGTTACATGCATAGCCACACTGAACCTCACATTGCTGGTATTATTATTACGTCCATTCATGCTAATTTGTTGTTGCTTCATTTTTACGCGTCGTGATTAAGAGGGAGTGTGGAGTAATATAAGAAAGTTGCATTCTGAGACATATGCTATCTCAAATTAATCAATGAAAGGGCTATTTAAATGCATTTTCTGTCCTTATGTACAATAGCTTAACATGATAGCTAGGTGTTTCCATGGATTTACATTTTAAGTAGGCTATGTTAGATCAGGTAAAAATAATTGTTTCGACTGATTTCCGCTTAAATACTAGGAAGCCGGTCAGATAAAGCGGGACACCTTTAAAACTGTTCAGAAGGATTATGATGATCATTAATCAATATATTATTATGGGATAAAATCAACACTGCCAGACCAGAGTTCTTGTGGCCTACTATATGTTATTTTCACCTTTCTGAGAACAGCTGGTTTTACTGGTAATCAAATAGCTGATTGCTGATATGTTCTTCAAATCAGTTGCTGAGATGAGATAGCATTGATTGTTTTTAGTGGGGGAGGGAAAATATACACACACAACGGATATAAAAATGGATATATTTTCGCTGACATGTGTCACTTTAGTTTTTACTTGCATTGCATAGGTTGTATTTTACTTGCTAATGTACTGTACCTCAACCTTTACATTGTCCAGTCTGCATGTATATTATGCAAATCTGTTTGACACAGGTCTCCATCATGCTGAAGGTGCAATCTGAGTTTACGCTGACTTCATGAAGGGCTCCCATTGAATCATTTCAACTTTGGATTTCCGTGATGGCTCTGATCTGCCTTTGCGACTCTATGAATGGATCAGACCAAGCTTATGTGTTCTGCAACAGCACTACATTCAACTTTACCAGGGATGAGAGTGGGGGCTGTCACCTTCAGACCGTGGATGAAGTTCTGTTTAGTTTCCTGGGCCCCAGACGATCTCCTTTCTTCTTCCCCGTAACCTTTATGTACATCCTCATCTTCATCACAGGGGTCTTGGGGAACCTTCTCACTTGCACTGTGATCACCAAAGACAGGAAGATGCGGACACCTAGCAACCTATATCTCTTCAGCCTGGCCATCTCGGACCTGCTGGTGCTGCTCTTCGGGATGCCGCTGGAAATCTACGAGCTGTGGCAGAACTACCCTTTCCCCTTCAGCGAAAGCATGTGCTTCTTTAAGGTCTTCTTATTTGAGATGGTTTGCTTTGCTTCCGTGCTCAACGTTACAGTGCTGAGTGTGGAGCGCTACATAGCTGTGATTTACCCGCTCAAAACACGCTGCTTCATAACCAACAAGCACGCTCAAAGGGTCATCGCCAGCGTTTGGGCTCTGTCCCTGCTCTGCGCCATCCCGAACACCTCGCTTCACGGCCTACAGTACCAGTACTTGCCAGAGAGGGTTCTGGAGTCAGCTACCTGCAACCTGCTCAAGCCCAAATGGGTGTATAATTTGGTGATCCAGGTCACCACCGTGCTCTTTTACGTTGTTCCCATGATGATGATTAGTGTGCTGTATCTGATGATTGGTCTGACACTGGGCAGGGGACAGAAGCAGAGGAAGGACAAGCTGGGCAACCACAGCAACGACAGCTGGAAAATCCATCTGGACAGTAGTCGGAGGAGGCAGGTCATCAAGATGCACTGTGAGTGATGGCCTGATGTTTACAATATATATAGTTTTATTGATATTTTAAAAGGATATTCCACTTTTTTTTGAAATAGGCTCATTTTACCACTCCCCCAGAATTAAACAGTTGAGTTTTAACGTTTTCGAATCCATTCAGCCAATTTTCTGATATTTAGAATATCAGTAACCATACTTTTTATGGTCTCATTGACTTCAATAGTAGGAAAAAATATATACTATGGGAGTCAAAGAGACCAGAAAATGTCTGGTTACTGATATTCTAAATATCAGAAAATTGGCTGAATGGATTCGAAAACGGTAAAATCCAACTGTTTAACTCTGCGGGAGTTGTAAAATGAGCCTATTTCCAAAAAAAAGTGGAATATCCCTTTAAAGATCTTTTATTGTTATATTTTTAGTTTTTATTTTAATTTATTTGAGTTGTTTTGTTATATTATTTAGGTTTAAATTTTTATTAATCTCAGTTTTAGTTTGTAGGCCTCCTCCTATCTCAAGTAAAACCAAATGTAATAGTTTTATTTTTACCAACCCTGGCACAATCTACATAAAATTATATTACTCCGTCATTATTTCACACTCAAAATGGTGCTTTAGACTAAATAAATAGATAAAAATTAAAAGAAAGATTAAAGTCTTTAGTGCACATGCTATGATTTTCATTTCAAACATGTACAAGTATGTTCTTGTAAGTATGCATATAACTTTCTTTTAAAAAGAAAGGCCGCACAATTTAATAGCCGTAACATTTATATTTAAGATATCCGAGTACTTTGTCATTTCAAACTTCAGTCTTATTTTCTTTTGTTTACTTGGAAAATCCAAATTAGTTGCATCCCTAATCCACTGGCATGGCAAATAAAAATCCTATTGTAAAATCCCGCTGAGCATCACTTAGATGCGTTAAAACATCCGTCTGGATGTCTTTCACTTTTGGAGTGGTAAAATCTTTAAACAATTCAAACCACCCCCGTGCCCTCCCTCCCTACAGTGTTTAAGATCTTCTAAATGCCTTTCCTTAATGGCGATGATGCTATTCCCAGAGAGTCTGCCACTTGTCATATAATGACTGTAAACCTACATAATGAAAAGGACCTAGACACTTTTATTTGCATTTATAGAGCATGTCTATATGCAATTACACACTGTAATGGCACAAATTACTCATCATTAGAGCTATTCACTTATAGACCCAAATATAACTATAACCTCATCAATTGCCACAGGGTTTACTTGAGAGTTTGAAAGATATTTTAGCATTGTTTTTGTTGTCCTGGAAAGAAAATTTCAAAGGTTGCATTTTTGACTAAATGTTCTCTTTCATAGAAGACAAAAACATTTTTTCTACTGATAAAATATGTTTAAAAAAAGCGTTTTTTAATTTTCTGAATCACGCCTTGTATGACCCAACACTTCAGTTTTACAATAACTGAATATTTTCAGTATTATTGCAAACTGGTTAGTGGATGAGGCTGAATATTTATTATATTTGGGCTTAAAAAATGTGTCTTTCCACAGTTCTGAACTTGGATTTGTTATTTGGAATATATGCAATGCACAAGTAAACAAATATGTGAATCGGATTGCGACGTTTAGTGAATTTTCAGAAATCCGATTGGATTAATTCTTATTGAAGAAAATGTGTGTGTAAACGTACCGATTCATGAATGCAACAGAGTGTGAAGTCCATCTTAGGTTGCTGAAATCTAAAAAGCTGGGCTTGCATGTTTATTTGCGTAAAGTATGTTTCTGGCCAAAATAACTAACTGACTGCGACTGACCAATGAGAATTAAGTAGAGAGACTGAGATGCCAGTACATCTCTGGACATGATGGCCATAGAGTAGTCTTTGGATCTGACGGCTCACTTAAATAGTTGATTGTAACATTCATTTCCTTGCTTTCTTTTCTCTCTCTTTCAATAGTCGTGGTGGTTCTAGTGTTTGCCATTTGCTGGGCTCCGTTTCACATCGACCGACTGTTGTGGAGCTTCATCACAAGTTGGACAGACCACATGCATAACATATTCGAATATGTGCACATAATCTCGGGTGTGCTCTTCTACCTCAGCTCTGCTGTTAACCCCATCATCTACAACCTGCTTTCCAGTCGTTTCCGAGAACGGTTTCAAGCACTGGTGTTCAGTCGCCTGTCGACGAGCTCCTCCATGCCTTTCTCTGTCATCCCGAAAGACCCACCCACTGATCTCCAAGAGCAGGAGCGTGGGCAGCCCACTTCCTTTTGTCATTATCATCATCAGGTGGGAACAGGAGAATGTGTGCTTGCATGTGAGAAAAGATGAAGAAATTCAGCTTGATTTAGGACACTTTTCTCGAGTCATTGCAAAGTGTCCCGATCAATCTGAATTCATCCTACTTGTACTTAATCTTTTGATTGAGATAAAAGTATAAAGTATTCTAAATATACTTTGCTTGTAGTGTTTACTCTTTTGTAGGGCTATATCATCATTTTGACTGTAAAGATTTAGGAAACTGTAGAGATTTAGGAAACATGTTAAGTTCACATACTTGTTTCTCAGAAAAAGAAAACTACTTGTGCATTCTGTGTCGGAATGTCTGTTTTTGTTTTGGTCTGTGTGATTTGGAAAGGGTGCCTAAATGTTCGAATAATGAAGCATGGTCAAAAGTGTCAGTTAGATGACGCCTTGATAAATCAATTCATAAACTTACAGTGTAAGGCCTGCCGCTTTCAATTGTGATCCTTCCTGTTGCGTGTCCTCAGCCTATAGACATGTAATCAAAAATAACATGACATGAATATTGGTCATTTAAAATTAACTTAAAGCTGCAGTCTGTAGTTTTTCCTCTTTGTCGCCATCTCTGTTCGAAATCTGCAATTGAGGATAAAAATTTTCACTGGAAAATGTCCTCAAATCAAATTGATATTTAATTATTATGAGTAATTAATAATTCATAATTATTAAGTTCTGTGAGAAAAGACTATAAATCTCCACCTCCATCATCCGCCCACACGCAATATAACTTTTACTAGCCGAGACTCTTCTTTATGTGGACAGATGTGACGTAATGACGCAAAGACATGCTCGAATCTCCCGCTGAAATCCACCAGTACCACTGGAATTAAAAACATTATTACAAGCTTACCGCTTTAAATCGAGCTAAGGCAAACATATAGTTTTGAACACTGGCTGGTTACGTATTTTCTCAAATATGTATTTTGAATAATGTTGAACCCCAAAAAAGCTACGGACTGCAGCTTTAATTATGAAGATGCAATTTAGTACATTTGTAATATCGACTTTCAACATAATATCCGAATAACACACTACAATTAAAATTATAATCAAATACTTAGTATGTTAGTCAACACTTTTAATCAGTGTATTTAAGCGTGTTAAAGGGTTATGGTAGTTCACCTAAAAATGAAAATTCTATCCTCATTTACTCGCCCTTATGTCGCTCCAAACTCGCAAGACTTTCGTTCAACTTCGGGAACATAAATGAAGATATTTTTAATGAAATTTGAGAGATTTCTGTCCCTCCATTGACAATCTACACAACTACCACTTTGCCGCTTAAAAATGTACTTTATATGTGAATAAAAGCCTAAATTCATTCTGTTCATCATATAAAGCGATCAAGTCTCTTTAGAAAATTTGGACTAAACTGCTCAAATCATATGAATTAGTTATACAATCTCTTTATGAAAGTTTTGAAGCGTCAAAGTGGTAGTTGTGTGGACTGTAAATGTATGGACAGAAATCTCTCAGATTTTATAAAAAAAACTACTGTATGTTTTTTAATAACTATAACTATGTTACGAAGATGAACGAAAGTCTTATGGGTTTGGAACAAAATGAGGGTGAGTAAATGATGACAGAAGTTTCACTTTTGAGTTAACTAACCCTTTAAGAGAGCCATAAGAGTGTACTCTCGTTATTATCTGCAAGTACAGTTTTGTAATACAACACTTAAGACTTGAAATACACTATTAGTGCACACTTAATACAATGATGTGCACTTCTTTTTCATAAATGCCCCAATTAATATAGGAACCAAACCAAAAAAGTTGTCGCTTGGGAACAGCCGAGGCACAAACAACATACAGCAGTATTACCCGACTGCTCCTCTTTGACGGGGTTGGTGATGGCAGAGCCGGTGAGGGCAGCCAGTGTGGAGGAGTGGGAAGCACGGAAGCGAGACATGCGGCTCAGGAGCAGCTCATTCAAACACTTAGATGACTCGCCTTCCTTTCGTGACAGGATTACCCGATCTTGTATAGGGCTGGCCACACACAGACCAGACTCAGTCTACAAAAAAAACAAACAAAAAAAAAAAAAACAGATAATTTGCCCGCCACTAATGAAGACAATTTTTGACCCAGGAAAAATCTTGACACATTCTCAAGTTAATACCGTTAGCTGGAAGACATCCATGAAGACAGAGAGGCCTTTTTGTGTTTTTTCATTGATGCTGACAGGTGACCAAACCCAGTAGAGGTAGGTACCATCAGAACACAGACGCAGGGTGGTCAGACAGCTGCCCACTGGGAAATGATGATGGGGCATTTCTACTAATTGTGAAACCTTTAATAGAGAAATGAGAATTAGAAGCATCCATAAATAAAGCATTTGAAAGGGTGAAGTTAATATAGACCATTTTGCAAGACGTAAAAAACACTGGTCCAGAAACACTTCCTGCTTCAGTTTGTAACTGTTTTCTTTATTTCACATGTAAAGAAAGCATCTTAAAGATGTTTGTTTCACTTTTCGATTCAGTTTTATGTGTTCTGTTGGTTGT
>JAOTRC010000017.1:8682808-8696336 GCA_027497675.1 Cyprinella lutrensis | reverse complement strand
AAACGTTTATTGATAACGTTAATGGAAATGATCTGTGTCTAATGGCCAATCTTTTGGCTTTTAACAGAACAATCTGCAGCAAATGTGTATAGGAAGCTTGAAGCATCCTCCACAAAATCAACATGTGCTTTGGCTTTTCACAGAAACAAACACACATGTTTGGTCTAGAATTACATATGGAATTTGACATGCGCACACAGGTGCACATGAGAAAATCCCCTTCTTGGGATTATATTTTTTTGGCTACAAGAAATCTGACAGGACGCACAGGAGTATTGCAAGGGAATTCTGGCTAATCTGCATTTGGAAAGTGAACAAAGCCGGGGACAGGGAGCTTGTGTTTCATGCCTATAATGAAAGCCACTCTTCTTTAGGGCTGCGTATGTCCACCTGAGGAACATTACAGGAGGTCTGGCTCTAAAGTCACCCCCACCCTCTTCCAAAGTGTTTCAGCATGGTCGCTGATAAGCGATCTTTGCTTTATTTGAAGAGAGCTCTATCAATTAGGATAAGGTTTATTTGGGGTCCATGTGGCCCAGATCATATGATTGACGACAAACGTTGAAAGATGCACTTTGCCTTGAATCATTTCAGCAGAGGCTGTGCTTTTCTCGTAACAGACGTGGATTTATTCGGGTGATAAAACCCATGTCCTGCATTGCAGTGGCTGATTTGTGAGGTTTAGTTCTCCGAGACTGTTTAACACGAGGCTTTTCTCCCTCACAAACGGATAAAGATGAAATGGTACAGGATGACACACCGTTTGAGCACTTCAACAAAGCATTCTTGCGACAAAACTACCCAAAAGTGAGGTAATGTGGTATGAGAAATGGCTAAAACTACTTTATAAGAATGACTTTCCACCAATTTAAAACTCTGATCACACACGAATAGATTTATAGCATTTTTTGGCTGTGTTTTATAAGAACTCTGATCACGTAAGTTACACTTTGAATCCTCCATAAGTTAATTAAAGAGGGACAGGACTTCTGGCCTTTTGATTAAAGCTGCACAGCCTAATTGAGGTTAAATTCATGTTTTGGCAGCGAGTCACTGAAACACTAATAGGATGACTTAAGTGAATAGGATAAGCAGTAACTAAACCTGACCACAGAGTAAGTACAGAGAGCCGGCGTTGTATATCAATGGATTGGATTATTGTGATCACTGAAGAATAGAATTCATTAACTTTCAAATTCGCATATTGCATTCAACCCTTATCGCTGGAAAGGCTCATTTGTCAGCTTAAAAAAAGAAAGGAAGTTATAACCGCAAAAGAAACCCCATGTGGAATACCATCCTCGAGTCAAGCCCAAGTTTAATTTTAAGCCTTGAATGTGAAGTACCGGTATAAAAGCCTTATCTTTTTTTTCTCTGACCTGTGAGGCGGTGTCTCTTGAGGGTTAATTCACATCTGAAGTGTCTTCTCAGATTTTAAAGCAGCCAGGATCTGCCACAAAGGTCAGAGATCAAGCACACATACTTAACGCAGAGCACTTTAAAGTCTACCTTCATTACGGCCATGCCAATAACAAAATACAGATAAGGGCGTCTTGAACACTGGCTAAATGGTTGTTTAATGGCTCTGCTTGTGAATGGATACAAGGAAAACATTGATTTAGAAGAGTACCATGCTTTAAAATGTAGGATTTTGTGTAGCCACTCTGGTGGGTTGATTTACAGGTGATTTATGAGATACTTGAGATGCATGAATTGATTTTTCTTTGAAGTTCAATTTTAATAGACACCAATATTATGTAGTATATATAGCCCAAAGTTCAAGTATTCATACGTCGAGTCTACAGAAAATATTTTTTATTCTAAAAGTATCAAAAACTGAAAAGAAAGAATGAGAATGAAGAGAGAAGTGCAACTCCCTGCCTCTAAGTGGCGCTGTTGAAGCAATTTGGTACTTTATTTGTTTCAAATTGAAGTTTCACACATTTAATCAGATACCGTTTTTTATGTGACTAATGTGTTGAACTTTTAGGCTTTTAGCATGTTTATAATTATATTTTTTAGATATGTAAAAGGCAAAAATTTATGACAAAACAAAATAAATGGATAGAGTTTGCTTTTAAAGCATTCATAAGTTTTGCTTATTGTTCAGTTTGATTATTATATATTGTGTATATTTTGTTTCTATATTGACAGTTGCAATTAACTTTTTACAATGAAATGTTTGTGTTACGCTTATTAATCGATTTTCCAATTGCAAAACAAAACTTGAATTTAAATATAGCTTGAAAGTGATAGGATTTTTACTGGCTCCAAATATAAATTATAGTATCCCTTCAAAATGTAATGAACTTTCAAACCGCTCTGGTGTATTGCCTTGCAAGTGTTTGGCGTTTTATATAATTTTATTTATAAATTCTTTATACATTGCATAAAAGTTTTACAAGAAAGCACAGAGCCAAAACAAAATCTGTTTGGTGCTATTAATATTATGCAGCTAAAAATATGTATCCATGACACAGTCCAAAAACTCAAAGCTGAAATAAATAAATAAATTAAACCCTTTCTGAAAAAAAAAAAACAAAACAAAACAAAATCAATCCTTGATGTTAATGTTATAATGTGAAGGTTTTTGTTCAGGCTAAACAACTCCACCAGAATCTAATTCACACACACAGTAGTTTTCTCTTTGATGTACTGTGATATTAGAGAATGGTATCAATTCACAATACACATTCTTTTCCATACGGGAAATGATAAAAATAATTTAAAACATTTCGTACTTGATATTCCAGCAGACATTAGTCAAAGTATTAAAGTCCAGTCTCCCATGGTTAGTCTAGTTTTATATCCTTTGATATTCCTCCACAGACTGACTGGTATTTTCAAGTAAAATACTGCCAGTTCTTTATATTACAATAACAGCTTTGTTCCATGAGAGCATGGACTAACAAAACGCAGATTCCAAATTCAATAACAGGGAATAGAATAACTTAATCCTGTCATTGCCCGCAAGTCTCGGGTTATTTAGACAGACACCTTATAGGTCTATATCTGCGTTGTGATATATTGTGATCCTCTAAGTCGGCCGTGATTTACTTGGTCAGATTCTGTGACCTCGCGGGGAATGGTAAAAGCAGTCTCAGCTGCCATTAATCTGAAGCCTGTGCCCCATACATAGCCCGCTACTGTCGCTCAGAAAAACTCATTTTATTCCATCTGTGTTGAGAATCATCTTGTGGGCTTCTCCGAACTTTACTGCCTGCGTCCACCTTTGCCCACCTTCGCCTCATTTGTTGGTTATTCTGCTATTTGGATTACACTACCAGCTGCTGAAACAGGAAATCAGTCGTATATTGCTTTAAGGAATATTTAAAAATTCTGTTTGTGGCTTGGCACAAAATGATACATAAATTCAGCTGTCGCTTCTTACAAACTACAACTGACAGGTCAAAAAGCTTATCCATTAAGTTTGAGGGATTTTATTCTGTCCTAATTTTTTTCTTCTTCTCTAGTTGTCTGATATGTAAAATGTATTTTTTAAAACCGTACCCCTCTTGCCAGTTACTGTCACTTATTAATGCGCCGATAAAAACAGCTTATAGAGTTGCATTAAAGGAAGAGAAGGTGATAATTGAAGCTAAATTGTTTTCAGGCCACATTCTTACTTTAGGGTAAATCCACTCATAATATAGATTTAAAACCGAAAAGCCAAATTGCCTTTGCAATTTCTGCATAGATTTTTTGAAAAGATTGATTTACTGAAACACTAGTGGGCAATGCAGTAATAATTCAATACAACCTTGTACCTAGTGACCTTTTTGTGGAACTTTATTTAACAAACTCAAGAAATTACTTAGTAAAGATTGACATTCTGTATAGTGATTTGATGTGTAAGACACAACCAGCTGATCAGGTAACTCTAGTTCCAGACTTTCGAGAGATTTTTAAGCAAATCAACTGAGCTGTAGGCAAGAATAACACAAAAAGCTTCACATAGAGAGCATAGGTCTTTCTTTCTTTCTTTCTTTCTTTCTTTCTTTCTTTCTTTCTTTCTTTCTTTCTTTCTTTCTTTCTTTCTTCACAAAGTCTGCTACTTTTATATTATTACATTCCAAATGAGCTTAATGTAAGCGAGCAGTAGAAAAGAAAGAGCAGGTGCATTATTTATAGCCTACACCATGATCCTGCTATATTCACATAACAAATATAACCTCTATCTCTTGCCAAGACGCTTTCAGTCGAATAAGTGATTCGAAAATATCGTGATTCACTCATCACAAGGTTTCAAGGTTCGTTTTCTTTTTTGTCACTCGGGAGCTGAAAGGAAGTGGTGTAAATTATGGTGACAATTTGAATTTATGCTAAAAATGTCTCGTTTGGACAATGAAGAAAGACTGCTACAATTTCTCAAAGATTTGTTTTTATTTATTTTATTTGTCATCTGAGGGACGAATGATCTTTTTATTATATTTTGGTTGCGTAAACTTAGCCTTTCTGTTGTGTTTTTTGCTGCTTATTCTCGATAACCTTATTTGAATTGCATATGTTGTTTTAGGCACCTATACAAATGCATTGAAAATGTTGTTAGTCAGTTGACACACACTGTTAAAATTGCAAATGAGGCCTAGTGAGTTTGTCACAGCTGCCAGACACAGACACATTGTGCTCTCATTGATTTTGCTTCAGTGTGTACACATAAAACATCTGTGTTTTCAAAACTAAGTTACAATTGTACACAATGCACGTGAAAAAATAAAAATAAAATAAAAATATACGTATATATATACATATATATATATGCCTATATATATTTACTTTTATATAGTTTTACAATATTGGCTATTGTTTAAATCAATGTTGGCCTAATATGCAATAACGCATATATCTACTTTTACGCTTTCCGATATTTATGTCCCCTCGCTTCACAGTAATTTTAAAAGCCGTCTTACCTTTACTTTTTATGAAGAAAATGGGCAACAGAAAAAAAGAAGGCGACTACTATTCCATTAGTGCAACTGTAACAAATATATATTTCCATTAATCTTCATAAATATACTCAGAGTCTGACTAAAGTCGCATATCCCTGTATTTCCAATAGTCACAATTTTCTACCGAGCATCCGCTGATAAGGCTGAATAGTTATGCTCTTTCCTTGATTGACAGGTGGGACAGAAGAAATGAGCGCTTTCGGGTTGGATGGGTTCACGCTTTTGTAGTCTAACCGATGAGAATGCGCTCGGGTCGATACTTATCAATGACATTATATTTATTACGAGTTTTTGGTGTTCATAAAGCGACGTTTCGTATCCACATTCACTATGTGGCCGATCTAACGCGGCGTTTCTAAGCACCCTCCCCCCTCGTCTGACTCATTTGGTCTCGTCCATACTCGCTTTGGATTTTAGTTGTGTTTATGGCATCGTATTCATTCAACGGAAGGTGGAAGTCTGCCGGTCTGCGCCAGTGTCTGATATCAATGGCTTTCAGGGCACAATTTATTTGAATGTCTGGACTTTATACAATTTCACCCCTAAGAAACCAATGATGGATATCCTATGGATTTTATGGACACTACTACCCTCGGTCCTGGCTGTTGAAGGTAAGATGTTTCTCCCCGTGGTTTGCGAGCCCATGCAGCATCTTGCCGACAGACTGAGAGTTTACGGTCACGGCACGTTAGTTTTGAATGCCTTTCTAGAAATAAGATACGAAACCATGTTTTCGCTAATTAACGAATGTAGAACGATACTGGGACAAATGTGACATTTTTTTAACGGTTGCTTTCCCGTTGACAAGAACGTATCCTTTGATAAGGCTTGTTGTTCTGTCATGCGAACTATTTTGTTAAAACATCACAGGTGGCTTAGAATCGCATTTATTTGTAAACTATCAGAGTGAGTTTGAGAAATATTATACTTATCACCTTTTCATGTTAGTAGGAGCGTTTAAACGCATTATTTTGTATCCCCACGCGCTGATACGTGTGCGTGCGCGAACCTTGCACTAGATTCGCGCCCCTTATTTGTACAATCATTTCCAAGGTGAAATATTAAACCCGAACCGCTTCTATATATTAATCTTTTTTATTTTTCTTTATTACTATTTATTTCCCTTGTTACGCATTCACGTGTTGTTTATACACTCGTGTTCAGCGGGAATTCAGAGCTGAAATGGTGATGCTGGACTCAGCATGTTGGACAATGAAGCAGGTTTCCAGTGAGAATGCAATAACAAAACAACCATACAGTCCTTTATTCTCACTTACTGACCACACATTCAATCCCAGGCGATTTGAAGTGTCTGTGTCCAGTAAATTATACTCAATGAATTTTAAGTAGGCACTGCTGGTATTGCAGGAACCTCTTGTGGCTTTAGTTCTCAAGTTTAATGATACTTGAGTTTAATGTCATGTAATGGATAAATATAGGCATACCCTCCTCGATTCTGTACTTTTAGACGGGACATTTTAACTGAAAATATTTTTTTTTTCAAGGTTTTATCAAGTTTAGTATGCTCAAATTTAGTATCGTCAAAACATGAGGCTAACAGTGTACCCTAGTTATATGCATAATTAAATGAACGTGTACATTTGCATACTCGGGCACAAATCTATTTTAATTAAATAAGAGTTCATTCAACAGTACTGCACGACTGCCTTTTTTTACCTTTACTATTAAATCTTCCTTTAAACGTTTTTATGGAACAGTCTAAACCATAATTACTTCAACATTATTATAACTTTTTAAATGTAGGCTATGTTGTATAGAGATTTCAATCAAGTTCTGACCATTAATTATTTATAGATAAGTCACTTGAACAAAGCGGGGAAATATTTTGGGGGTATTTTCTCCCAATATTCGCCCAATTATTATTATTTTTTTCCAAGAGCCAGTTTAATTTAATTGAAATTGAAATGTGCACACACATTTAATATCCACTGTACTTATGTGCAGTAATTATTCAGTAATTCAAAATTCAGAAAAAGCCTGAGTGTTTAATAAAGGAATCAGAAATTATTTTTCTGATTACTTTTAGAGGCCTTATGGCCCTTAAAGGTTGTTTGACTTTTTTCCTTTTTTTTTTTTTTTTTTTTTTAGTAATGTATTGGCTAATTTTGCCTTTATTATCGTCTTCGCTTTTCAAGAAAAGTATAAATGATGATTTCAACATTGCATCTTGGAAAAGAGATTCACACACACACACACACACACACACACACACACACACACACACACACACACACACAATATTTATTAGTTTTCATGTTTTGAAATGTTTATTTAAATTATTAAAGAATTTTATATATTTATTTACGATATATATTCCCTTGTGGATCGCTTAATCACAAACGAGTGATTGGTCGATTTGCAGTTTCCTCTGTCTATCACCCTAGTTTTTCAGCCAATGGTGTGAAAGCGTGGCACTTACATATAAAAAAAATAGAGAGTTGAAAAAGAGGTCAACGCTGCCTCGACCTTAAAAACAAAGTGATGGCAGGCAGTAGATGAGATGGGTAGGTGAGATTTGACGTCATCTTTAAAGCCTTATACAACAGTGTTTATCCAGAATTATTTCAAGGAATTTTACATGTTTTTTTCAGTTGTGAGGATAGAATAGTTCTCTTGTATTTAATTTGTGTGTGTACGTGTCTGTGTAAAATGTTATCAGTATAATTTAATTAGGTTGTGTGGTGACCCTCAGGATATAAGATTCTGTTTGAGACTCCTTTAGTGGAAGAATAAAGTACTTCAAGTGCTTTTTTTAAACCCACGTTGGATTCGCATATGTGAATTTAGACAGCTTTTTCCCAGTAGGTGTCCATGAAATATGGTTCTGCCCTTTATTGTTTTATTTTAAATTGATGCTGCCAGTCTAAGGGGCTTTGAAGTTTTTGTATGTCACCTTGCATTATTCAGCGGTTTGAACTAGTTACAGTGTAATTTAGTATTAGTCCTTTTAACTGTGTGTCTTCAGTGATTAGTAAAAAAAAATATTTGTGTTATCCTTTTTATTTCATAGTTCCTAATTTTAATGCCTTCATTTTTAGCTATTCTGCTTTGCATCTCAGTTGGTTCACAGTGTAATCAAACAATATTCCTTATCAGATTTTACATTTAGAAAATAGATTTTGTACTACAGTATATACTGGATTTGCATTATGTGATTACAAATCACAATTCCGTGTTTCATGGTTTGAAAATGTTATTAACCGGGATAATACCATAAGGCCACAGCCGAGCTGCATTTTGTTTTTACCACGTCAAGAGTTGGCATCTATTGTAAGTAGGACGCCAGGCGAGGCGTTCAAAAGATTCCTCGCTATTTCAATATTCCCAGCATGCTTTCTATTTTGCTGTCATAATGTCATGATACTATGCAAATTCTCTCTCATCTTGAGACATCCCATAAGCAGCTGCGTCTGTTCCCATACAGTAAATATCTGAACGCTTTTTATATATTAATGTGCTCGTCTACATGATGGACTTTTGTCTTTAGGGTAAAGAGTAAAAATAGCATTTACTCTGGTTTTAATACAGGCCTTGGTGATAATGTATTACCAGAATCCTATTTATAATTTCATGACTTGTTTTATCAGAATATTTTCCATATTTCTTTCAGCTTCTGCTTTTTTTAGGCTACTTTTTGTTTCCAAGAAAGACATTATTCTTTTTAAAATTTATAATTCTCTGAATTTATTGGTCAGTTTATCGTTGTAAAGCTATCAAAATTTGATGAGTATTTCTGAAGTTATATGAATACTACCAGTACCAAAATAAATTTAGCTTAGTATTTTGTACAAGTGCAAAGTTTTTTTCAGCTAAGCTTTTCATAATCTATTTCCATAATACTCTTAAACAATAGAGAGAGGAGATAATTAAAGCTTTTGTTTGTTAACATAGCCGGTTTAGCTCTCATGTCAACACTTTCACTTTGAAATGCCTGCCAAGTTTGAATAATCTGCTTTCAAATGTAAATGTGTCACGTCCGTTTCCAACTATACACCGAGTGTGGGCTACTGCAGCATAAGCAGACACATAGCAGTACAGTTTTTCGGGAAGGTAACAAAACGCAGAGTGTTGGGTAGAGAGGCGGTGATAGGGGTTCAGAAGCGGGATTAGATAAAGGTAAAGTGAGCGGCTGCTCGCAATCATGTGTTTTCTCAGTCCGCTGAATGAGCAGATGCAGGGAGCTTGTCTGCACACCAGCCTCCACAGTGGCGTTCACAAAGAATCCGCCTCCATTCAGCGCCTAATCCATGCTACCCAGGGCCAGGCTATTGTCACTTTGCATGCAAAATTTCAATTAGTGCTGGTACCAGTTGTTTCTCTAGCGAGACGAGTGTCACGTTTCGAGGGAACGGCCGAGGGCTACCTTAACTATGCAGAAAGTCTGGAATAGACTTTTAATTTTTTTTTTTGTACAAATACAGCCACTTCTAGCACACCATTCTATCTTTGACATTGTCGGACTTCAGTTTTTGTTTCTCAAGTGTGTCGATTCTGCACTTGCTGTGTATTTTAAGCAGATTCTTGTGTTCGGCGAGTGCCTGTGCACTTTAATAACAAACCTGCAATTTAAGGAATTCAGTCTGTCAACTGGGGTGGTGGTCGATCTACCGGTAGAGACTATCATCTCTGTCTAAGTTGCTCGCGTGATTTTTGCTACAGTCACGAAAGCATAGAATATATTTTGCATTCTTATTAAGAATTGAGGTTAAAAACAAGTGATTTTAACCTCGAAGCGAAAGACAACTCATTTAGCTATATGCGTGAGGTCAGAGACGCGCACACTAATATTGTACTGAAATTAAAAAAATGGGAACGATACCAGCATTTCCATCTAGCATTGTTGAACAGATTCTTAAACACTTCTGATTGGCCATTGTGTTCATGTGCTCAACTTATATGTCTGTGATTGGATCTACAAGGATCTGTCTATCAGCAGATATATTACAGATCCACTGACAGATGCTTGCTTTCAAACGCTGTCCTGTGTTCTTTGCAAGTGCTTGGTGAAGAGCGACAAAGATGTCTACAACATGTTTTTGAAGTGTTGATCATTGTAGCTAATCAGACATACACTCCCCTAAAATATTATTAGGAACACCTGTTCATTTTCTCATTAATGCATTTATCTAATCAACCAATCACATGGCAGTTGTTTCAATGCATTTACGGGTGTGGTCCTGGTTAAGACAATCTCCCGAACTCCAAACTGAATGTCAGAATGGGAAATAAAGGTGATTTAAGCAATTTTGAGCGTTGGTTAGTTGTTGGTTCCAGGCGGGCCGGTCTGAGGCCCCGTCCACACTACTGCGTTTTCGTTTAAAAACAGAGAATTAAAACAAGTACGATCTCCGTCCACACCAGCGGTAAACATTTAAATCACTCTTGTCACTGCTAGAATTATGGATTTACTTGCTCACTACTGCACTATGTTGGTTTGTTTGTATGTATGACGGACTGTTAAATTAAAAGAAAAAAAAAAAGAATTGATCTCCGTCCACATTAAAACGACTGAAAACGAGGGTCACGTGACCATTCGCCAACACTGGGCATGCGCGTGCCGGTGTAAACAGTGGCTGACGAATCAGTTGTGATATTTAAAATGGTTCTGAAAATTCTGAAATGTCAATGGTATTCATCCTAAAAACCATATTTAAAGCAAAAAGAACTACTGTGATGTCGTTATCGCGAGTTACAATTACTCATCTTGTGATATGAGATTTTTGCCATCCACCCCTATTGTTAAGTCACCATATCAAGGATGTTTACTTTTGTTTAAGAGAGAAAATCTATTCAACAAAACATGCCAGTCAGAGTTAACTCATCTTGCTATGTAATTATGACTGTAATTATCAAATAATTTTAGTGATGACTGCCAAACTTCTGCTCCTCTCTTTAGCATTTAACCAGGTCCGTGCGATCAACGAGCTCCGGATCTCGGTGTAACAATTTGACTAATATAGGGTTTCAATGGTCAGGTCCAGGCAGTTTCCTGCTAGTGCTTTGCAAGTGACTGAAGGGAGTATAAAGGGAGTTTCCACTGAGCATCAGAGGCAGATCAGAGGCACTCTCTACAACATTCCTCCCCTCTGGATCAGTCCGAAGAGTGATGTCACCCTATCCCATTGAGAAGCTCTCACACCCCCAGTGGAATAGAAATCTATCTCCCTTCAAAGCTCAAACTGTTCCTTGGATCATAGCATTCACAGTGAAATGTTAATGATCCGATATTTTGACATACAACAATTTTTTTTTCTTTCTTCCATTAATACTCCACCAAGATGCACTAGGCTGAATCATAATTATTGGCTACCACTTTACATAATTATGAAGACTACGCTTTTACATGAAGACTACTGAATGACAGTATATTTTGTGTTCCTGTTTTTTAGTTTTCTCCTTCCTGGTAATTTTATTTCATTTTTTTCAAATTTCAGTGTTAACTTTTTTGTCCTAAACAAACTTTAGCCTATTTACAATTGTAGGTTCACAAAAACATGAATGCAGCTGTTGACAATCAATTAAAATCGCTTGTATTTTCGTTTCATATAATGTTCATTTACGGGGTCTCAAAGCTGAAGGACCGTGTTCTTAACTCATTATAACAATAAAATGTCATGGCAGTTTCACCATTAGGCTGAAGTTCGCTGACTTTAATATTAGTGTAGCGAGTGGACAAATGTGGCTCTGCAGAGGATCGGTTGAGTGTGTGGTTGAAGGTCATGTGGGTTTTTCTTGAAACAGCTTAAATGATAGATGTGTTTTTCTACCTTGAGGTGATAATTGTTTCAGTCTGCTGTACAAGACAAGACTCGGGCTGCGGTTCAGGATAGAGCTAGACAGACTTTACATAGAACATATTTAAATCATGACATGATTAGATCATTAAATCTATGTTTGTGCACATTGATGCATTCGAATCAATCCATTTAATCCTGTATAAGTGCTTACTGGTGGATCAGAATGGCTGTCTCATTCCCGTCGGCCTAGTTTGCGAGAACGTTTATCTTTACTGTTACCAAATGCAGCGCAAACTGGAAATGAAATATGCAGGCAGTCCTTTACTCCTTAGAGCTGTGAGCAATGCGATTACTCATGCATATGTAAGCTCCCATTGTTCAATCTATGTTTATGTAGCCATAATAATACGCCCAGTTAAAAGGTGGTCTTAGAGGATGAACTTCCATCATGCTGAAATGATCCTAGACCTCAAATATGTTGTAACATCACCTATGATTTTTGCTCAGTTCATCTATGGACTCCTGAATGTGATTTTAACTTTACATTGAATTTGTGGCACTGGGAGCAGTTTAGCTAATTAAGTTTCAGTTGGCTGGTTGTCTTAAGGGGCTAATTAAAGTAGCCTAATTGCATAAAACCTGCCCTCGCTTTTTGCTTGCAAAGCCACTTTACCACTGTTATTGGACCATTGGTGTTTTGGGGACAAAGCTTTTTGACACTTTTAGTATCCACATTAACCACTTTTTTGTGTCATAGTTTGTTGTAATCACATGAACTTGATACAGTTGAAACTGAAATATTGGATTAGTGTCACAAGTGGCCAATTATAAAATTAGGGTGGGAGAACAAACAAACAAATGAATAGATCATCCTGTCTGCACCTGTGAAGAAATGATACTTGAATCATGCGGTTTGTATTTTCTGAAAGAACAAACACATTTCTTTGTCAGAAAAAGGCTTGTTCATCTAAAAAGTAAAGTCACCAACCATCATGTCTTTTTAAACCTGTATGACTTTCTTCTGTGTAGGGTTGGACGATAAATCGGTATCTGTATTTGTCGACGGTACGCCATTGTCGGTATCGATATAACGATATAACACAATATTTTCACAGCTGGTGCGACCACCACAACGTTGCTCTACAAGCAGAACGAAACTGCCCTACTCATTATTTTGTGCTTCATGGACCGTTTATAAGTTTGGATCACTGTCATGTGCAGTGCGAGCTGATCTTGATCAAGCTACACTGTTATTACACAGCGCTAAGAGTAAAGCATTTTAGCATTTAAATTCTCCACTGAAGTAATAGCATCACTCAAATTTTAGGTATAGGCTTTATAAGCCAAGCTATCAGCAACATTCACCATGGATTTAATGTAACACTATCTGTAACCATGGAAGTTTTCCAGGAATAGTAAAATGCTTTCAAGTACATTACAGATCTTTTCCCATCACTTGAAAACTAAAATATTAGCATATTTAAGTGTTGTTTTAATGTGATGACCAAAACATTATTTGTTCATCCTTCAAAGATTACCCCATTTATAAAACTAAAAGTTTCGAGATGTAGGAAAACTCATACTTGTTAAAAAATACATTTTATATATATATATTTAAATCAAGGAAATTTCTCTTGCATTTTGTGAACGTTACACCCATACTTATTACTAGGGTTGTGTATCGTTTAAATTTGAACGATTACGATTCCTTGTTTCGATTCCGGTTCCCAACGATTCCGGTTCCCCGATTCTTTTAGGAGGCAGGGTCAAAAAAGTTTAGCTAACCTTGCTAACCAACGGTCTTTCTGAAGGAAATACTCC
>JAOTRC010000017.1:8628537-8650968 GCA_027497675.1 Cyprinella lutrensis | reverse complement strand
ATGGCCACCATGTACCCATCCTCTGATGGCTACTTCCAGCAGGATAATGCACCATGTCACAAAGCTCGAATCATTTCTTGAACATGGCAATGAGTTCACTGTACTTAAATGGCCCCCACAGTCACCAGATCTCAACCCAATAGAGCATCTTTAGGATATGGTGGAATGGGAGCTTCATGTTTTTAAAGATTCAGTTTATTCAGTATAATCCTATTGCAGTATATTTGATTCTGATTGTGATAAACACTCATTCACTTCAAACAGTACCTTAAAAATTCTAGGTTGGAAGAGGACATCATAAAACTAAATTGTGTCATGATTGTGAATAAGCAGTCATAGTGGTTGGATTTGTTTTAAATGTGCAAAACTTTTTATACCTTAATGGCAGCATTGTGTCTGTGGAATGTAGTTCGACCATTTTGAAAATGGTATCTCTTTCTTCATCTTGGCAATTGAAGTGGACTGTGTACTCAGATACCCTGTGCTTTGTCTCTGATGGTACTGCTTTGCTTTGCCAGAACAATGTTGGATGAATCTGTTTTTAGTGCCAGACTTTACTGCCACTTTTATTATGGCCCATCTTTCATTAGCAGAAGAGGGTGTAAAAAAGAGATAGACTGCCCAATAAATATTCATGCTGTTCTATTGCCTAATCAATGGTTTTTGGCACGTTTTTATCATTAGTTTTAGAAGTTGATTTTTCTTTTTTTTTTCAGATGATTTGGACAGTGTTTCAGTGCTTAAGTCCCCCTGTAGTCAATAATTGTATCAATTAAAACTCATCTTTGATCACTAAAATTACATGTTTTTTTCCTTGAAATATTATTTCTTCATGCCTTAAAAAAGCTTTATTGTAACTCTACAGCCTTGCCTCATTTAGTATACGCAGTTCTATGAATATGCAAATCACCCTGCCTCCACTCTCTCACGCCAGCTCACTCGTTGATGATCACACAGTCACGTGATTGGTTTGAAGGAAGTTTGTGATATCAGAAACACCAGCGATTTCAAACTGCAATCTTTCGTTCTCTTCTGTTTTAAGAAGAAAATACTCTGCAATGGTGCTTACTTATGAATTTGCACATGGTTTGTCTAAAAGCATATTAAAAACAACATGGACATATTAACAACATTAAAAGTTTGATTTCCACCACAGGGGGACTTTAAAGCATTAATGCTGAGCAATGAAATGATGTGCCTGAAGGTCTGTTTGGTTGTTTACAATGCAGATATTAATATGCCTATTGCTAGAATCAAAACAAATCTATAACTCACCTTAAGTGACTGTAATCGACCAAGAGCAAACATTGAGGGATGTGAACGAACGGTCATTGGAGATGCAAGCGTCAGAACAAAAAGAACATAGACTCCAGACTTTAAACAAGCCATCTGTCTGCACATTACACTGGCCTTAAGCAAACATTTATGTGTGTTTTAAAATTGAAGACTCTACGTCTGTCCAGTGTGAACTATTTCATTTGATAATTTCAGGTGACAAGAGTGGCTTGACAAACAGGCTTGTGCCTGTTTCTGCTCAGGGGAAACTTCTTACCCTTGCCCTTCCTGGCGATCAATTACCCCAGTATTTTGAGCCCCTGTTTTGTTTGCACGATCTCTGTCAGCTTGCAATATTATACCACATTCCAAGGTTGCCTCGGCTCACCGTCTGCCCTCTGAATGAGACGTTGATCCATGTACTCCTCCAGAAGTAGAGGGAGTGAGCTCCGTCATGAAGAGTGTTCATTTTGTCAGCTAGGCTTGTGTTTTAACTTAGGCTTAGTCTTAGCCATGTGTCAAATGTAGTTTTTATCATATGTAGTAAACCTTTTCTTGTTTTTGTTTAGTCAAGTAAAGTTTAAGTTGACTAAATATCTGACCAATTTAGTCTAGTTTTAATCAATTCAACCATTTTATCATGCTGCATAATGGTTAAACTGATAACTAGCCTATATTGTTCAAAATTATAATCACAATGATGGTTGTCATTTGAAAAAAAAAAATATTTGGAATTATTTCACTTTCACTGCAAATCAAGATAATGTCATGGTTTATTTTACTTAATATAGTGTACTGATTTACTATAGGCTATTTATCATACACTAAAAAATATATATTTTCAAGATTTGTTATCACAACATTGTTTCTTTTGTCGAATCAATTTAAATAATTTATTTAGTTGGGGATAACTTATTATTTTGAGTTTCTGATGATTAAATCAATCTCTCTCATTGTATTAACTCAATTTTTCCAGTTCAATCAACTTAAAATTTTAAGGCAACTAGGTTACTTCATTTTTTAAGTTAAACCAACAATATTTTTTTACAGCGTATAAAATATCACTCTGAAACCTTCTGAAAACAGGTAAAACAAGAAACTTAAAAATCAAGAAAGAAACTACGAAACTACCTATGTTTATTCAACCACAGTCACAAACAATATAGTCGAGATCCATTTTTTTTTTCATCACCATGTTACGTACATCACTGTGAAGGTTTGATTGCAGATTTAGTCACAGCAAACAGAGCAAGCAGCTCATGAAACAACTCGGACTGACTGAATGACACTTTCATAAAGCAGAATATCTCATGGAGATATTAAAATCAAGCTTTATTGTTTGTTGGTGTTCAATGTTCTCAGCTCGGCACTTCTTCTGCAGTGTTGAGAGCGCACATGCGGATGGTTGTCAGATTGTGAAGATTAAGTAAAACACTGGGCAGAAAATGTATCCTTTTAACAGAAAAGCAAACACAAAAGCTTGTTGTAGAGGCAAACCTGTAATATTTTGTCTTTTTTTCTCAGACAAAAATAGAGGTTTTGGCAAAGTTTTAATTTACTTATTACATTTTAGTCTCGTTCTTTTTCTTCAACGAATTTGCTTAGTCACAGTTATCGATTAATGACCGTATTGTCGTCTTGTCATCCTTTTGTCTTAGTCGTCATAGATTTAATTAATGAAATTGACACTAGTCCTGAAAGCCTCTTTCAAATCAGTCTCTTAGAAGCACAGAAATCTAAGTGCACTTGATTGACCCCTTCATCACAGGAGCTCCAGCCCACACAGACGCCCAGCGCGGATCCTGAATTATGGAGGTGTCTGTGTGCAAGATCTGTTTGAGGGCTTAAATCTTGATTCATAACATTAGATAAGCAATGAGGCCCATCAGTTGTATGACTGATTGGATTCACTGATGTCTGATGGTCTTTTGTCTGGGATTTGAAGATCAAGCAGCTTTCCTTTCATCTGACAATTTTGTGTGTGTGTGCGTTCCCGATTCATTGCGTTGCGATTTCAAAGTAATTAAAGAAATACAAGCATGGTTTGTGTTGGCGCTTATGTGATATTGTAACATTTTTGTGCAGTTCAGATTTCAGATGGGTGTCGTGCACCTCAGCTGTTAGTAATTCCATCTGAGGGAGTTTACGGACCGAGACTCATCAGTTAAGGTCTTCCAAGGAAAGTTCCCGATAAATTTGCTGCCCTACATATTGCGCTTCCTTCTCCACATCTGCACCGAGATCCATCCCAGAAGTCTTGCACACTCATGGGCCTCTTTCCTCACTTCTGTTCCGCAAGCATTGAATTAGAGCTAGACATGTACAGTAAAAGCCCTCTATGGGTTTAAACTCTGTAATTTGGCTCAAGTATCTGAGTAAAACTAAATCTAGTTCTGTCCAGATTGACGTAACGGGTCACTCTAATGTCCTGGAGAACATTTGCCAGAATTGTGTTTGTGCTTGGCTAGTGGCGTCTGGGTGGTGCAACAGGGGAGCGGATACATAATGGTCCGGTGCACGCGGTCTGCAGTGGAGGCCACCCCAGAGGCTCTTGTTTATAGTTCCCAGAGGACCACAGAGAGCCATAACTCATCCCGGGATGACTAGCAAACTCACAGGCCCGGAATCTGCAGCGAGACAGCCCTTTTACTTTCCACGCATTTTTAGTTTTCCCTTTAACAGGCAACCCCTTGGTAGGGGGAACCTGGTTAAATGGTCACGGGTGTGAAGAGTAACTCTGCTTTTCTCCTTGGGTCAGGAAACATGATGGAGCTGCAACTGATACGGTCCACCCATAAAAATATCCGAAGACATAAAAACATCAGTCCGTGGTCTGGACAACAGCTTAAAGGCGCTGCTTATGTCAGCCCTCAAGAATAATCGCCGTTTCTGTTCTCTTACAGATCTTTCACTGCGTTTGTAGCCATCTCATCACATTTTTAAAGCGATCATTTTCATAATGTCCAGTTATGGTTTAATAGAGACTGCTACGGAAAGTAAAGAAGCTTTGCATTGATTATGCATTGAAACCCTGGCCTACACGCTGACAAATATCAATGAAGTGGTTCTTTGGCAGACAGCACTCCATCGACTGGCAGGAGATCATCTTGTCGTGTCAGACCCCTTAAAACCCGTTTTCAGTGCCATCGCGCGCCTCCCTCCTCAAAAGTATCGACGAGAAAATCTACCCTTGTGTCTTTAATGGATCTCGCTCTCAGTCGAAAGCAACCATTACCTATTATCAAGCCTCAGAATTGATATTAACGAGGTAAAGTTCATAATCGCTGCTGCAGGTAATAAAGAGAGGCTTTTGTAATGAGGCCACAGCATTATGAACATATTGGGTGTCAGCAGTACACTCCGTACTGTAGCAGATTGAATAATTTGCACTTGGGAGATGGTTATGGATTACCCAGGGGGGTAATTTGAGGGTGTGATCCAGCCCAGCAGGTCACTACTTTTAATTTTTCTTTATCGAGTGTAAAAGCTGTTGCTCTAAATGGCTTCTCATCATGCCTTTGCTGAGTCGCAGTGCTGATTGTCACGCTGTAATTATGTGTTAATGGCAACTGTGATATCTCTGTAAACTGAGCATATGCTCATATGTTTTTGTACCTGTTTTGAGCCTTATCATTTGTTTAATATTTGGCTTTGTTTCCTTTTTATTACAAAGTTATTGACGATGACCCTTCTTAAGTGAAAACAGACGCCAATGACAGTCAGAATCTGGAACTGGATGTTAAGGATAATCAGTGCAGGACTTCCTAAGCTCTATTATTATTATTTTTTTGGCATGCTAACATTATGTAAATTATTTTTAACAATTGAATGCTATTTTACTTTTTAATAACCTCAATTTTTAGGTTAGGCCTACTTTTAGAGTTTCTGTTCGATTGTTGAGAAGAATTTGTGGCCTTGAACAGGTTTGGTAGTTGGTAGTGTGATTCAGTCAACCACCATAAATTTTCTGTTTTTAATGCAAAACATAGGCTAGTATTCCACAATTCAAAATAAAATCTGATTCCCATTAGTTTTATTTTACGTGTTCTTTTTGAACTATTATATTTCAAAACTCGTTGGAGCGTCTGAGCGTCATGTGTTCATGTTGAAAATTCACTGGAATTAATGTGAACAAGAGGGAAAGGTAATGAAGTACCCCCTCTGCACGCATGGTTTCTCACACACATTGCCTGTAAGATATTGATTTCAAAAATCGAGTAAGCTAATCCTTTCATATTATACTAAATAACATTTGGTAGAGAGTGGTCAAGCATGCTCAGTTTATAACACATTTGATTAGGCCTATGTGATGTGACATACACTGGCGATGTTCCGATACGTGAGACTACTACATATTAAGAAATTAGTTATTTATTTGGCATTCATTAAACATTTACAGCCTCATATGTCTCGCCTTATCAGAACAGAGCTGAAACCATGTTCTTACAGCCTTCAAAATGAGCACTAATTGCCCTAAACATTAAATCTTTTTCCAAACAGGATTTTTTTGTAGAATTTGGATCCGAGCATTTAAATATTTATTAATATTTAAAAAAACGTTCAATGGAAAATTTCTTTTCATTTTTTTCCCCATTTTATATATGTACATACATACATACATACACATACACATTTCCTAAAGGATTATTAGGAACACCATACTACTAATACTGTGTTTGACCCCCATTCACCTTCAGAACTGCCTTAATTGTACTTGGCGTTGATTCAACAAGGTGCTGAAAGCATTCTTTAATAATGTTGTTGGCCCATATTGATCATCACACCCCTAAATGCATTGAGGCAATGCATAATATATATGTTATATATATATATATATATTTATATTATGCAAAATGTATAGTTATTTACTATTGTAACTGCATGCAACGTGTAACAAGGACACTGTAGAATAAAGTGCTACCAAAAATCTTTATGTGAAAGGTCATGGCATATTGAACATATTGGTATGGCATATTACTGTTAAGTGTTTAGTTATGAAATGCATGCATTAGATCTGCTATTCCTCCACCATCTGTATCCAGCCTCAGGCTGCTGTAACATCATGACCATTCGAACAGTAAATTCATACCATTCTGGTTTACTTTAAATGGTGCTGTTTTCCCTCTTCTGTCAGATTGGATTCTCTTCTGAGGTGTTAGACGGCTACAGGGCCTATTCTGCATGACATGAAGTGTTCATTTTCATTAGTGTTATAATGACACATCAAAAATTGCAGTGTAGGTGAGTGCTGCTTCAATATTTGACCTTTTACCTCTTTATAACATATACAAGCCTGCTTCTTACCGCCTCTTGGTGATTTATAGATCCCAGACTAATCATTTTAGATTTTTATAGTTTTTTTCTGTGATATCTAAGTAATTGAAAATTTGATGCAATAAATTAGCATGGTCAAAAGTATGGTCTAATATGTCATTGCGGCATCAATGATAGTTCAACTGGTGGAACATGGCGCTAGCAACACCTACAGTAGGTCAGGGCTTCGATTCCCAGGTAAAATGAGAAATGTATACCGCTGAGAGTCACTTTGGATAAAAGCATCTGCCAAATCTATGAATGTAAATATGCAGCACTGGAACTCTTCTCCAAAGCTAGCAGAAGGAGATCAAACCTCCTGTTTGAGGTTAACCTCGTGAGTCTAGGAAAGTCTAGGGTCCCCTATGGCCAGATTTAAATATTCAAAAGGATTTCAGAGAGAGGAAACCTGTAGCCACACGTCTCCTTCACTCTTATGAATATTTATCTGTCTGCAGTTGGTTCTGGAACACAACAGGGTGTTGTAGTGCAGCGTCTGTTTCTGACATTTCGCGAGTGGCCCATCTGTGGCTTCCTCCTCCAAGAAAGCTTTCTTGACTTGCGTGGAAGACTCCTGGGAGTCCCATAACAATGAGAAGATCCCAGCACGGAATTACGCGGATTGTTTGCAGACATTACTGATTGTTTTAAAGGATCTTTTATCTCATAAAACATTTAATAAACCATTTTTGGCAGGTTTAATGACCAAGAAAAGACAAGGGAAGGGTTTACTCAATGATGGTTGTTTGGACAATTATTAAAGGGATGTTGTTTGGTTTTTCATTGCAGAACCCTCTGAGGAAACATGTAGGGCTGGGTGATATGGCCTTTACGAGAACCCTCCGTCCGTCACGTCACATTCGCAAGTGCATAAACAATGTTTATTGTTTGAATTTCGTAAATAAATTGATAGAATTTGAGAGCTGAGAATCTGTCGGTTTGACTGTTCGCTTTGCTTTGCGATTTTTCTCTGCATGAGAAAATGGATGTGTGGCGTGAGAGCGGGTAAAAGTGACAATTGCGTGAGTCTCACTGTGAATTTGTGAGAGTTGGCAGCCCTGAAGATTCAGTTTGTAAGTGTTTTTGGCGGTTGTGCTTGTGGTGCCACGGTTTTGTTCATTTGCCATGTTGTTTGTGAATCTCTATGGCAAACACTGAGCCCGTTCGGAACTATTCCCAGAGGGGAGCGTCGGCGTATGTTGAGGAGAAAAACTATTTTCATTCAAACAAGTCGACGTAACTACACATTCGAGTTAATTGATAAAATCGATTTATCGCCCATCCCTAGAAAGAAGCTCTTGGATGCTTTATCTTTGTGCTCCCTGTTGGGGTTATTCAAAGAGCATGCAACTTGAAACACAAGATAAATCTAAAGCGATTGAGATGCAACTGGAGTACATTATTTTGCTCATGGGTCAACCTGAAGAAGGGTCCCTTGTGTGATTTTTCAAATCCATAGTACAATATCTTTATTCTGCTGTCACAATGTACAGTTGGAATACAATGCATCTTTGGTCATTATTAGTCACTGAGACTAGAACATACATCCCTTGTTCAGAGGGCCCACGCTGTACAAGAAGCCCAGGAGAGGCATATCCTTAGCACGGTGTGTCAGAAGAATGGAATCAGTATGTATTGTAAACCTCCAAACCGCACAGCCGTGACTAATTGGATTCCTCTGTGTTCATGATGCATGCACAATGTACACATTTTTAATCGTCATTGCTTTGGTCTATGGCTTGCGGGGCAGGAGTATAATCCTGGCAATTATCATTTTCATCAACTTGATGCGTGATGATGTTTCTAAACCTGTCAGCTTTTATTTTTCATGCTTCTTTATGATGTCAGTTCCCTTGCAGGTATGATGCTACACTGTCAGGTATTGATCTTCTACACCCTTGAAAATAAGGATTGTGTAGAATTTCAGCTTTCTGTTAGAAATGGGGCTGCTGTTGATGATAATGAGGATGATGATGACTTTAACATTCTATTAGTAACTTCACAAACGTAATAAATTTCTTTCGTACTTTCACATGGCATTGCTTGATGTTATATTTCTCCTACTTTTATTTTGGCAAAAAAAATAAGTTTCGTTGTGTAGTTGGCAAAAGTTTTAAAGGGGTGGTAAAATGCCATGTTCAAGATGTAAAATAAATTTCGGATGTCCTCTGTCCTCAAAACATGTTAAAGTTGTCACTCTTTGAGGGTTTGCAAAATACGGTTTTGTACCTGGCCCTTTAAATGCAAATGAGCTGCTGCCGAGGGCGAGGGTTCAAGATCTCGTGTGTTAGCAGCTGCGATTTGCTCACGCAGACACACTAAAATGACAGAAACTGTTCTCCCTTTACTTTTAAAAAGGAGTCAGTCAAAGATGGAAAGACTCAAGAAGAAGTGACAACATGTTGAATGCAACAGGATGTCTCTGAATGGTTAGTTGATGAATTTATGTTGCTGATGTGGAGTTAACTATCTTCAATTAGTATATTTTGTAAATCGCTCATGTAGGAACTGTTGTGAGATGCTCACAGAGTGACTTTCTATTGCATGTGAAAAGATGGATGCTAAAGTTTAAGCTGACTCATAAAAGTACTCTTATACAACCACTCTTCCTGTTCTCAACATGGACTGCTTGTTCCCGGGGGCGGGACTTATGCACATTTTAGGGTTGGTGAAATGTCAGCAACCCGTCACTAACCCGGGAGGAATGTTGTGTAGTCCCTACCAGCCGTTTGTTGTAGTACTTTTCTTTAAAAGCATTGAGCATTGTAACTTTGTGCTTTGTGCACACTAACTAAAGTTAGAAAAGTGAAATCATACTTTACCACCCCTTTAAAAAACTTTTCTGTCTTCAAAAATGAATGAAATTATGCAAATGTAAAAGTGAAGAAAACCTTCACTTGCATATTTACATTTTTTCACTGTTAATGTAAAAAGCATAGATTTTTAAAGTTTAATAATTACAATTTCAATTTTATTTTGATTCATTGTACAGCCCTTTCTAAATCTAAATCCAAATCTTCCTGCTCACATTAATATTTTTATGTAGCCATACTTTAGAATGATTCATTTATGACACTTGATTTACATTGCAGCAGCTGTAATGGTTTTTAAATACGGTGTTCTTTGAGAACCAAAACACATTAGCCCTTAGCATCTCACAAGTTGGCGGCACACCATCTATACTCCTTAACAGCAAAAACATATTTCGAAGCACGGAAAGACCACAGTGCTTAAATGGTTGGCAGGAAGAATAGGATTTTATAATCCAATATGATGTAAGGTCCATCGTCTGTGTTCTGATCTGCTTTGGAATAGCGATCGGTTGGAAAGGCAGTTTGTCTGTCGGCTCTCTCCATCGTGTTGTCAGACACAGCCAATCATCTGAAGCCGGACCCCAACACAAGCGAGAAGGGCTTGAAAAAGGGAAAGAGCGAGTGCAGCTTGCAATTAACATTTCGTGGTCCCTTTGTGAGGCACATTCAAAGTAAATAATTAAGCTTTTCACTGAAGAAACACCAACCCATTTAAACAAACTGCTAAAGAGGCGCTGGGATTGATTTGAGGGACTGGCCTTGAGACAAACACAAATTAGAAAGTGGCCAAGGACATCTCATTTGTTGAGAGAGAGAGAGAGAGAGAGGGGTGGGGATGCATTTTTCAATGTGTCTGAGTGGAAGATAAAAACAATGTGCAGTGTTTTCGCTAATTTGTATTTTTTTTTAACCCTTAGCGGTCTTGAATGATATGCTAGTCGGCTATGTAAGGATGGAGAATTACCATAGGATGTCCCGTGTTGAACCCTTGGATTTCAGAGCTACATCATTGTGTCAAGCAGTCAGGAACGCTCCGCCGACTGCGTGGTAGCGTATTTCACAAGGACCCGCACATTGCCAAAATCAACCACCCGCTTCCTCTTCCCCTGAAACACACTGATACTCTGTGTTGGCTGAGTCCACTTTTATTCCTGCCTTCCCTTCCACATCCCTCAACACTTCTCTACATCATCATCATCATCATCATCATCATCTGACCCCTAAATTCAGCATTTAGTAGCCTGACCATAATCCCAGAGCATTCATTAATTAGAGAGAGAGAGAGAGACCTCTCGGTGGATATATTTAAAGTATAACAGATTCTGTTGTGGTCCTCACAAGCCCCTAAAGTAATGCTGGTGGGGTTTGGGTATCTGCCACCTTCCCGGATTAAACCCTTACTCTCCAAGCACGTTCTGGGTGCCGTATGCTCTGGCATACGGACTCAATTACCATACAAAGCCATTCTGTAATGTGGCGGTACAGTGCACTCCACCTAATTGACCCTCGTTGTACTGAAAGATTTCTGGACGACTAGGGGCACGTCAGAGCTGCGGCGCAGTCTTCACTCATCATTCCAACCACACGGGCCTCTACCCTTCAATGTGACATATGAACGTCATTATCACGTACACACGCAACTCGGTTAAAATGGTTTCTCCGGACCCTTCGGTAAATTGCAGCAGGATCCGAGTGTTACATCGATCCTGCATTAATTACTTCTTCTGTGGTTTCTTCGTCTTCGTATATGTAAAAGTATTTGCCTGAGCTGAATAGCAGCAGCAGCAATGTGGTTATCACTCAGATGCCCTAGATAGTCGTTTCGATTCGAATGTTCCCACGCCAACTAGCTTTAATTTTTCAGGTGTGTCTCAGATAACCCTTTTCCACCGAAAAAGGAACTGGTTCGGAAGTGGTGCTGGTTTAAAGTTGGTTCGGAGCTGGTTCAACTTGCGAACCCGTTCAAAACCTGTTTGCTTTTCCACTGACTAGAGCGCCCAGGGAACGACGTCGTTACGTCACTGTTTACGTCGCTTGCGTACATTGTTTGGGATTATCTCTAACTCGTGTACCGAGAAAACTTTAAAAACAATTGAAATATGTAAGTCTTTTAATCTTTTCGTTTGATATGTAATCTTTTCTGATAAGTTATGTACCCCTGTCTTGTGTCTTTTTTTCTTTCCATTTATTTGTTCTATATCGTGACTGTTTTCTTCTTTGCTTATGTTTAAAAAAAAAAAGAGATAAATAAAACGTTTTTGCGTGAATCAAAAGTCGATTAAAAATGTACATTTGTCTGTAAAGAAAGTGCTTATTGAACAGGTAGGAAATGAGACTTCTTGGAGTTATATTAGACATTAGGCTGAAGTGGTAGAAAGTATGGGAACATGTATGGGAAGAGGTTTGACAGTTATTATTAGTTCATCATGAGGCTGACAGTAGATTAAGATAGTGTTAACTTTTTACCACAACACTGTATTTCTAAAATTGTGCAAACAATGGTTCTTATTGTCCAGTGGTGTGGTCGAGTGCATCAAGTAAAGACAAAAAAGGATTGTCTCTCTGCTTTGTGTTATAAGAAATGTATTTATGCTATTTATGTGTCTAGAGTTTCTAATTTCCTGTACTCTGAACTTTTGTATAGTAGTCCTAACACCAGGCATGCATTTTTATTCCCTGTTTCTAAAACCACTGCAAAACAACAGACTTTAATATATAGAGGAATGAAAATATGGAATTATTTACCATTGACATTACATATTTTTAACAAAACAAAAATGAGTTTAATATTTAAGAGTTAAAATATTTAAAGGAATATTTAATGACAGAATATATAGTAAATTGTTGATTTTGATATTTGGAATGAATGTTGGGTTAGTATGTTTCATTGACGTGACTTTTTAATTGTTATTAAATGTAGTTTTGTATTTTTAATTGCCTGTTTACTGCCTAGGTTGTAAACCACTTAAGCCTAAAGTGTAATGGGGATCCAAATTAACATATAAACTTGGATCATAGATAGTTAAGACCATTTTCAGCAAATAAAGACAATTTACTAAGGTAGAAAATGCCTTTTAAAGTTTTTTTGACAGTTATAGCACCAAGTCTTGCCCGTTTACATCCCAAGCCGCCATATACTAACGCTTTTGACAATGCGTATATGGCACCCTTTAGCGTCAATATAAGATGCAAATATATATGGGCCAAAGGTGCATCCAAATGGTCAAACCCTAACCCTACCCCAGAACTATACCAAACCATAACCGAAGCGTGTTATGTTGAGCGCTAAAGGGTGCCATGTGCGTTGGATGTATATGCCCGAGGATGAGAATGCGTTGGTCTTGCCACCACTTTTATTAGGTGACCTCAAAGTGAGCCCATACATGTGTCATATTTGCTGTAAATATCTAATTACATTTTGAAGTTTAGACACTTATTTGTGAGAGCATAAAATGATCCATGGTCGGCATTGATTTGATTTGTCAGTTCCTATCATAATTTTTGACATTTGGATGTTATTGTTTAAATATTGACCTACTGTATGTTTCCAAATTTCCTGTGGTGGTTTTGTCTTGATTGGACTGTTTCGAAGATAATCGCAAGTTTTTTAAGCGCTAAATGAAGCTTCTTTAGGATCACGTAATTCGCCTTATTCACCTGGCGGCCATTTTGAAAACGCGACGCCGCTAAGGGCTACACTCACCCGGAAGTATGCTTGCGACCAGCAGCACCAGATGAAAACTCGTAATGTGGACCTAAATCTTTCCTGTCTGCCTGAATTAACGATGCAAAATGTAAAGCAGTGAGCCAGTGACTGCAACATCCGCCGGGCTGTGTTAATTAAGGGATACAGTACCGAGATCTCTCGATCCCTCGATGCAAGCATACTTCCGGGTGAGTGTACCCCTCAGTGGCGTCACATTTTCAAAATGGCCGCCAGGTGAATAAGGCGAATGGATGCCCACGATTGATTTTGTAAAGTTGTATACAAATCAAGCAGGCAGAGGTTTGTTTTCAGCTATTTCATTGGATTTGCCATTGATAAAATGATGACGGTGAAAATTAATAATAACAGTATTTCAGTGCTACATGCTTGAACCCCTAAAAATGTAACCTACACAACACTTAAGAGGAGCTGCAAGTGATAAGACAGTCATTTTTCTTTGGTGTCACAAGACAGCCTGGAAAACATGAATTTCAGGTCTACGGGGGGAGGAAGAGGGGCCTGACAGTAAACAATTACCAGCATCTCTTCATGTGGCTTCAGTTCATTTCACCCTTGGAGTCACCAGCACGTAATGAAAAACGAGAGGTTTACACAGCAGGATGACAGCCACATCATCGTTCTTTTGTGTGTGCCTGAGTTTGAGCATGTAGTGCGACAGTCATTCAATAAAAACTGGCACTGAATGACAATGAGAAACTGGGCTTAGAATAAAATTAGAGTATAACAGAGAAATGAAATCTTATTTTCTTTATATGGTCACATGAACAATTAAATTAAATAGTATTTTTCCCCTAATGCCTTTTATGTATTGTTTTTTTTTATCATTTCATCCTTGTCCCAAAACCAGAATATTTAATGAAATATGAAGATGTGAAGATATGAGAACTGTATACATACACACACACATACAGAGCAGACTGATCTCATGAAGTAGCGTGTGTATGACACGCCAATTCGTAATTCCATTTTTGCCGTGCTATCAAGACGCATAATCGCTTTTCAGCGTGTTTATGAATGCCGTTGACTTAACGTTATATAAATATATGACTTACCTCAACCCCGTCCCTAAACCTAACTGTCACTGGGGTTAGTGGCATTTATGACTGGACATTTGACGGCGTGTACAGACACGTGGAATCACTCGGACGTTAATAGCGTAGACATACACGCCTACACGTGGATAGCACAAAATGCGTAGAGATATCACGCCAATTGACTCGAAAGTGGCGTGTATATTTACGCAAAAGTCATGATGTCATGTTGGTTCCAACCCTGCTTCAACACACACACACACACTTGCAGTTTACAAAAAAGATTGAAGGACTTGATTAGCTAATCAGGTGTGTTTAATTAGGGTTGAAGCTAAACTCTACTCGAAGTAACTACGAAAGGGAGCTATATATTATCAGACATTTAGGGGTATTTTGGAGGAGCAAGTTTTCGTTTTTCTCGACCAGCCTACATAGTGATTTCATCACTGTTCTGGAAGAAGGTCTCAGAATCCCTCTGGCCACTGCGAAGGACTTAAATCTGTCATTCCCAAGATGAACTGATGCTGCATTGGCTTTAAAAGGAGGCCCCACATCATACTGATAAATTATGGTCGTCTAAAACCAGGTGTTTCATTTTCATTGTCCAACCCCTCTGCATATATTACAGGTTTAGGTCTTGTTTTATTATTGAACTTAAAATAAGTTGACCCAATGATGACTTATAAAGGAGTAAAACCCCATTCCAAGTATAAATTTAGTTGAGAGTTCTGTTGTAAATTTTACAGTCAGTGGACTAACCTGGATACACATCACCCAAAACCATACCCCCTCCAGTATACCAGTCCCTAAGGCCTTGCAGGATAAACCTATAGCACTATGCTCAGGTGCCTGAGAAACAGAAAAGCTCAGACTGAAATCCCATACTCCCTCAAGCACTGGGATCACAGACTGTCTCTGGACCTCCGGACGGATTTAGAGTGCTTCAAAAGCTCATTCCTTGTTCCAGCCCATGATAATGAACTTAAATGACCCCACTCCACATTAACAGATGCTCACTGGCTGTTTAGTGAGTTCAGATAAAACTCAATTACAACCAATAAAGAGATAAGATTATGTGGGATCATGACACACATAATATGGCTAATATGATTTTTATTGATTTCATCATTATGCCACATGACTGTTCTTCAATCAGTGTCCTGCAAGTAACTTTTAGAGCAAAACCTATCTGCTGTACCAACATTTCTAGAAAACACGAGTATATGTAAAATGAAGCATATTCTCCTAAAAGGCATCATGGGACTGGGATTCTCTTTTCAGATTCTCTTGTCAAGAAAAGCACATGTGCATGTACAGTAAATCCATTCTAGCAAAATGTCACCTAAGACATTCTTTAATAAATCATATAATATCGACTGTAGCCTCTTATATTCCTCCAGATTAAGGCCTTCCTTTGTTTTCTCTACTTTTCTGGCCTCTATGAATAGCTCATTGTCTCACTGTTCTGGCAATGACAAACGCATCTGTCAACACCTTGTCATCTTTTTTCTTAGGCCCTGTTCAGCTTCTTTCTGTCTACTTGAAAAGCTGCAAGATGTTCAGATAAGCATCATGGAAATTTATGAGGGCAGATTGGAAAAACAGAGCCTTCAGGAAAAGAGAGTTAAGCTTTCAACGCTTCCTCGAAGACTCAGACTGCAACTCCCATGATACACCTGTGTGGAGGTGTCAGGAAAGCAGATCAAATTCTCAGACAGCTGGTCTGTTTTTTAATATGTGATGTGTATGTTCTACCAGGATCAGACATTAAACCAGAGGGGCTAAGCTCTGTAGTAATTATATTACATTAAAACTGCATTTACATTACTTCTATTTTTATATATACATCGCCAAATTTGTATATATTGTTACTATAGAATGGTGCCTTGACCTTTGCAAGGCCAATCACATTTGGGTGATTGCAGTTGCAGGTTACTCCCTGGGTATTTTCCCTGTTTTTTTGCTCAGGTGTTTTGCTCAGTTCCTCTCTGGAATCAAACCAGCAACCTTCTGGTAACAAGTCCTGAGCTTTAGTCACCCTGTTAAATACCATTAATGGATATTATTGCGAAAATAAAGTGCTTATAGGCTAGGCTAGGCAATTGTGCATTTATTGAGATTACAATAATGTTGAAATTACTGTAAACCAATACCAAGACAAGATTATTGAGCTTGGCCATGATATGAAAGGTAGATATCAGGTTTAATTGGAGGAATTGTAGGAAGAATTGTACTGGTCGTTCTGTACTTGTCAATGTAATCACATTGAATGGAGAATTTAGGCTTTCAACAACCAGGAAGCAAACACATTATAAATATCATAAAAGCAGTTAATACAACTTGTGTTCTATATTCCAAGTCATGTAATACTTCTGCGTGACCCATTTTAAAAGGGCCCCTATTATGCTATTTTAAAAATCCTAATCCTAATGTTGTTGTGGAGTCTCCTACAACATGTTTACATGCATCAAAGGTAAAAAAAAACGGTTTAATTTCCTCATCATATACATTTGTAATATAAATTTAATATACATCATCACATTTTCAATTATTCTCAAACAACTCATCAAATGAATCAATCCCTCTAAATCCCTCTTTTCCACGAGCTACTCTGCTCTAATTGGCCAGACAGCTCACTCTGTTGTGATTGGCCTACCATGTACAGAGCTTCAAAAACAAAAACGCCCATTGCTGTAACAAAGTCAGCTCTGCTTGTCCTAAGGGCCAGGCTTCCTACACTGTAAACTAAACACAGTAATGAACAATCATGTTGATTTGACCCACAACAAAATCCCCAGTGTTAAATTAACACTCCTCAGTGTAGATATGTCTCCCCACTACAGGGTGTTAAAATAAACACTGAAGCAATGTTAACGAAATAATTAAGTGAATAATTAAGTAATGATTGAGCATTATTGAAGATACCTGATGTTAATAAGCTGAATCATTGAAGGAAAGAGAACTACTGACTATGTGCCATTACACATTATTGCATGTGTTATTACCAGTTAGACTTTATTTCTGTCATACAAATTAACACGGTCTTATTGAGATTTAATATACATTTAGATGGTAATATTTTATGGAATATTTTGTTTCAAGTCACCATTACGGTGATCGGTGTTTGCTAGTTGGGCTGTTGACCCTTTCATTTTTAATATTACCTTTAGTCTGGCTGTTCCAATTCTGTGTGTATAAAGCACATTTGTTGTGGTAAGAGAAACTTGGACCTATGCTGCATTTCCCGAACACATCGTAAGCCTATTTGGATCATACAGACCACTCCTTGCAATTGTTCTACAATCAAGCTAAGCTTAAGATGTTTATGAGAAATGCAGCCCATGTCATGTCTGTGTCTATGATGAAATTACAATCCTGTAGTGTCCTGATTCACTGATCTCATCCAGCATTATAAATTGATTATACAAATGCTTCATTATTTTTTCATTACAGTAGCTAATTCCTACTAGCATGATTATTATGCTAATCAAACGTGAAACATGGAAGAAAGAAAACCATTTTGGGATGACATCAGGGTGCGCAAATGATGACAGAATTTTGGGGTGAACCATATTTCCTGTGACGATCTATAAATGTGTTTTTGTGGATTTGATTGCCAGCCCATTTTACTGGAGCTCAGGCTTATGTCTGCCAACTGCAGCTGCTGCTTTATGCATTCACCATTTTTATACATTGGCAGTCTTGACTCTGAGTTCCTGTCTCCGCTGCCCTGGCACTACAGGAGGAGCTCGTGCTTGTGTGTGAGCCATATGAGCTCCCTCTGAAACCCTTTCATTGAGGGGAAATTGAGGTAAACTCAGCTCTGGCCTGACTGGTTTCATACATTTCAGGAGACTCACCACTCATAAACCCTGTCCTGCAGTCACAAAGCTCTTAAAGACACATCATCACACATCAGCAAAACTACAGCAGATCAATCAGTCATCAAACTCCATCACTGCTCAGAAAGAATCAAAAGGGACATAAAAGTGGGTCACATGACTCATGTTGTTCTAGAAGTTTTCTGAAGCCATAAATATTGTAGCTTAGTAAGATATCCTTGGTGAACTTCTGCTAGCAAAGTCCAATCGTTAACCGTCTGATGTATTCAAACAAACCTGCTTGTACTGAAGTATTTAGCCAAGAGACTATCACTGTGCTTAATGGTCTTCGGCCAATCATCAACCGAACCACAGACTCTACTCTTCAGGATAATGTTAACTCCAAAAACTATGAAATATCAGAAAACCTTTTAAATTCCCAAATATTAGAACATTAACTAACAGATCTCTCCATTGAATAACACATTAAATAACATTTGATCTCTTTTAGAGTCAGAAGCAAAGCATGCAGGGAACTAGACATCTGTTGTGACTCATCCTGTGAATGTGTGTACAGGTGAAACTAGAAAAGTTGAATATTGTGCAAAAGTTCTTTTATTTTAACATTTTAACTTAAAAGGTGAAACATATATAATATAGACTATTACAAGCAAAGTGGGATATTTCAAGCATTTATTTGTTATAATTTTAATGATAACAAACAGCTTTAATGATAACTTACAGCTTATGAAAACCCCATATTCAAAATTAGAATATTTCATGAAATCAATAAAAAAGGATTTTAATACAGAGAATAAAGAGGCCCTCTGAAAAATATAATCCTGCATATGTAGTCAGGACTAGGTGGGCCCTTTATTTGTTTATTTCAAAAACAAATAAAAAATGTAAGTTTTATAAGCACAAATGCTCGCCTTGCTCTGTTCGGTGACGCACATTCTTGACTCTCCTGTTCAAACTCGTTCATCAAAATGAACAAATCTTTTTTCGAGTGACTCGAAATGTCACGAACGAGCAGCACAGAACAGAGCAAGGCGAGCATTTGTGCTTATAGAATTTAAACTTTCTGATTTATTTTTTAAATGGTCAATCGTTTCACTAGATAAGACCCTTATACATCGTCTGGTAGCGTTTGTAGCCATTTGAAGCTGCACTGAAACTGTCATTTGGAGCTTGAAACTTTGGGGTACATTGAAGTCCATTATATGGAGAAAAATCCTGTAATATTTTCATCAAAAACCTTTATTTCCTTTCAACTGAAGAAAGAAAGACATGGACATCTTGGATGACATGGGTGTGAGTAAATTATCAGCAAAAGTTTTTTGTAAAAGTGAACAAATCCTTTAAGAGTAGGTCTCCATGTTGCATGGCAGATTGTTATTATTATGGCGAATTTACCAGGCACACGGCAGGAGCGTTTTACAGCCGAGGAGACCGACATTCTTGTCAGGGCAGTGAAAGACAGAGAAGTGACGTTGTAGGGAAAAGTAGGGAATGTTTGCAAAGAAACACGCTTCCTTTTGCACTGACCCACCCAGGGAGCGCAAGTTCATTTCCAAATTTACTGACGTGCGTCTGTGGAGGGAAAAGCCTGAGCACAATGAAATAGCACAGAGTCAGAGGACAGCAGCAGCATTAGAGAACGCTCACAGTTCAGTACTGGAAGAGCAGTTCTATTCCCCCGAAACTAACACAGTCTCATCCCAAGAAGTCATATAACTGACGTCTTGGGAAGTCTTTTGACCATACGTCAACATCCGCCACTTTTAGGGTACCCTTAAACGTTGGTTACATGGCGGTCCCGGGCCGTCATACAACTGACGCTTTACCTTTAACGTTGATTAGGTGATGGGGTAGGTTTAGTGGTAGGTTTAGGTCTGGGGTAGGATTAGGATCCGATAACATCATCTAACCGATGTTTAAGGGTACCCTAAAAAGGCGGATGTTGGCGTATGGTCAAAAAACGTCCCAAGACGTCAGTTATAGCCTATGACGTCTTGGGATGAGACTGCGCTGTAACACCAACAAACCATACCTGGCAAACTCTTGTTATAGACAAGAGATGCGATAGACAATTAAAATGCTAGAAATCTTATGAATAAATACAAATTAGTTGCAATATGTTCAGTTCAGATGAATCTCCTGACCATTCATGAGCACCATGAATTTAATAGCAGCAGCATTATGGGACACTCACATGAATTAGGACTAGGAGAGCTGAACTATTCCCCCAAACATAGCAGCAACCTCCTGTAAATAAAACAAAGATGAATAAGCAGCCAGTAAAACGCATCCAGGGGCAATGTACTAGCAGAAGAAAAAGTAGATTTAGCAGATGAGGCAGAATATTTATTGTAATATCTTGGGGTTCGAATGAGGCACTGGAAACGGTGGTTGTAATAACTCAATAAGTTTTACTGATAACTTCCAAAGAACAGCGGCAATCATCACACATGCACAGCTCCGTCGCACATTGCTGAGCTTCCTGATTACACTGAGTCATGTGAACTATGAACCAATCACATTACTGCCTTCACCCCATGAGAACCCCCAAAGAATATAAAACCAGTTTTTTACATTTATTATTGGAACCAAAAAGGGACCTGAGCTCATGGCCTTTTGAGCATCAAGAATAGCCTGATCATCAGGGCGAAGGTACTGTTTCATAAGCAGCAAAAGATGGCTTTAAGGGTTAAAACCCATGGCTTTAAGGGTTAAAACTGGAGCGATGCCGCCATTGTTGTTGCTGCACTGCACCAATGTGGCAACATGGAAATCAGAAGACTAAAGACAGTGTTAGACTCAGAAATTTAAACGACAACACCTTCACCATTCCTATCCGTTTTGGAGTGTCTTAGAAATAATGTGAAATGGTGATCATTAATTTAAACATCAGATAGTGATAGTGATTTGGGTGAAAGGAACTCGAATGTAAAGAAATTGCCCCGCCCCTTATAAAAACCAAAAAAAAGCAGTGAGATGACCGTCCCTAACAACTGATCGGTGTAAGGCCCAAAAGACCCATTCCGTAATTGAGATATGATTTGTTTAACCAAAGATAAAGTAAAAGGAAGACATTTATCATTGCCTTGTGGTGACTGTCTTTTGAGGCTGTTCAGCAAAAGGCGAATGGAGGGATTTTCCCGAATACTGGAGGCAGATGGATCCAGGCAGTGCAGATTGAATTGGATGCCAGCGACTGTACTTTAAATGGAAGATGGCTGTAGTTTTTGATCCTCAAAACAGTGAACTATAAAAGCACTAATAAACACTACACTGACAGGCAGAACAGCTACAGATAAAGAAGCACAAAAAGTGATGAAAAAAGACCATGCAAAGTCATATGATTTTAATGTAGAGTCCAGACTCCCACGCATGTACTGGACTCAACGGAGTGCACATAATATTGGACAGGGTTATTCATTCTAGGATGGTTTGGCTGAAAGGAGGGAATTCCAGGCTCGAATGGGCTGCAGTGGGACACAGGAGATGGAATTTCTGAAAATTAAATCGAGATTTGTACTCGGCTTTCGCCAAGATAAGCACAAACTAAGACGTAGCTTTACAGTAAACTATGATTCTCCATTCATTTACGCTTCTTTCCATAAAGTGATGTGAATCTCATTCTGTCTGGCGTTAACGGCTGCAGTATACTTGGCTCGTCAGCGCACACAACGGCTGCAACTACAGCGAAGTCACCCAAGTGGACCACCACCACAACCGTCTGGATTGAGCCGATTAGGGGACATCTCTAGGGTGTTCAAGTGGCCACCTTCCATCCTCAGTGTTTCGTCGACTAGCTCACGACACCTCAAGAGGGCTAGACAGTGACTCTGGCGTCACCCCCTCTACATCCCTCCTGCTGCTGAGACCTACCCAAAATCTCACAATCTCTCTCCGCAACCTAACCATATGCGCCAACACGTTTGACTACGGCTGTCGAGCACCACTGTCTTCGCTAAAGGTTAATTGGCAACGATTCTGTATGGCATACCACCTACCGCAAAACACAATATCTGCCCAACCACCCGTCATTGACGTAATATACACAGGAATGTAATAACTATGCGAACTATACAAATAAACCAAAAGACTCAGTTTTTTAAAGAATTCTACGAAACTGTAGCGTGGTGGCCTGTACACAGCTAGCCAGAATCTTTCTGTCTCAGCCAGTTGGTAAACCTGGACTCTCCATCCTCATATGCCTCAGAGGAATATTGTCTTCAGTGTGTAATGTTTTGCTAGATCAGATGGCAACTTATTGGTCATGTTAGGCTTGCAGAGATTTCTTTGCTGACCACTTTCTCCCAGTTTTTAACACAGGTGCTGCCTCCCTTACACATTTGTCGCGTGACCCTACTAAGGTCATTTCCAGTCTGACCTTGGCACACTTAAACTCCTCGGTTAAAGCAGAGACTGGCAGCTGCAATATT
>JAOTRC010000017.1:8573573-8584835 GCA_027497675.1 Cyprinella lutrensis | reverse complement strand
TGAGTTGCCGCCATGTGATTGGCTGCTTAGAAATTAAGTGTTAACGAGCAGTTGGACAGGTGTACCTAATAAAGTGGTCGGTGAGTGTATATGTGTGTATGTATGTATAATGGGGGAAAAAACAAATGGACTTTGACAGTAATTGATTTAGCCATGAAAGGATATATGATGATACACTGATATATAAAAACAGTTGTATAGGACAAATGTTATGTGTAGGGTTCTGTGTGTATTTGGAGATATTATGCAGCTGTTGTTTTTGCAGATTAATCTGATAATAGAGGTCGGATTCCCCAAAGGCTCATTAAACTTTTGGTCAGAACTGATATAATCTTACATAAATACTCTCCTGGGATTTCCAACAGAAACAAGAGTGGAATCGAATGAATACGACTAGACTCATTTCGATTGCATCTGCGTGCGTGCGTACGTCTGCGCGCATCTGCGTTTATATCTGTAGGAAGGGATCGCAACAGGATTGGACACCAGCTGCTCTCCCTAGATCCTCTGCCCCACAGCCGTCCCCTCCTTTCCCTCTCCTGCTGTCCTCTCTGACAGGGAACATACAGCTCCTTTATGCAGCTTGCCCATCATTTCGCACCCCACCTTGAGGCCGCCACTGTCACTGGACGCTGCACAGACAGTCTCTGTCAATTATACACTGCATCTGCCGGACAACAATAGAGCCCCCTCGTTTCCTGTCTGTCTCACTGCCTGTCGCTCTCTCTCGATTTCCTTAAATCTCTCTCGCTTTCATTTCTGCTTCTCATCAAGTGCCGACTCCCCACTTTGCAGCTATTATTTACCCGTGGAAAAAACTGCCATCCTTTTAACGGAAGACTTATTTGTGTTTGTATTGATTTTCGTACGTGCGGCTGAGTTTAAAGCATTAAAGTAAAAAAAAAAACATTTCGATGGCATAATTTCACAAACGCCTTCCATTCTTTCGAAAAACATTGCCTTGCCACGCAGCGATTCAAAGCTGCGTTTTGGAAAGCTAGGCCCATTTCCATCTGCCTGACTGATTCTCTTTGTTTGCCTTCATGCTGCGTCCCTTTTTTCAGAACTGCACACCTTCCTCCTCCAATCTTATTTTGATTCTGTCGCGAAGACACCTTGGTTTCCAGCGAGTAGAGCCCTCCCCCTTCTCCTTCCGCCCCTCCTGAAAGAGGCATCTCGCGCCTTTGACCAGAACATGGAATGCATGCACAACCAGGGAGGGCCCTGCATGGCAACGGCTGTGGTTGCCCTGGCAACTTCCTCGTCCTTGAGGAAAGGGCACGTTAGGAGTTCTTGGGCCAAGGTTTTGACAGGCACAGTCAAAACTCATAAAGCGTCCTGACGCGTCGATCCAGCTATCATGAATGTTCAGAACCAACATTGCATGATTCATCTCCTTGTTTATCATCTTAATAAAGGGCTTGGCCTTTGTGCCTTAGGCTACGGTGGGCTATTTCATTATGAATGATGAATGGCTAGTTGTATTTTTAGAATTAAGACACAAATAAGCCGTGCCATTTTGCAGCAGAGGGTGTAGCCTATTGTAACCTGTTACCAAGGGCAAGATGGCAAAGGTGGACAAAGATCTTGAAAAACGAGACCACCGCAGTCATCTTGTCTTTTCATTTTCCCTCCCTAGAGGGCAAAACCCATTCCAGTTACAAATTTTCGTAACATTGTCGTCACAATAGAAGCATCCGATTTCCAGGTCAGGGTGTCAGATGAAGCCATGTCATATCAATAGAGGATGAAAGGTACGCTATGCTTGTGTAGTTTTGACTTCTCTAAAACGATTAGAGGTTTGGTTTGAGCCGAGGCTGCTGAGTCTATTACATTTGTAGTAACTGAAAACATAATCAAATTAGCCAAGGATCTGGTTGATGTCGTGAGCTTTGGAATAATTGGAGTTTAATGTTTTCTAGAGCTCTTTGTGTTTGTGTGTCTGTTGGGTGCCCTTTTGTTGCCCCCATCTGACTGTTCTGAGAGTCACCCAATAGTTCACTGTATCCCCCAGATTTTTACACGATCTCACTGGACACTGGACAGCTTGCTGTGATTGACAATCGCTCTTTAATGGAGATAAATGTGGCTGCTGAGCTTTGCCCCTCCCCAACCCTCTGCAACAGACTCCAGTGATGGTACAAAATGGTTATGTGTGTGGTGGTGCACAGATTTATTTGTGTCTGCCTTTAGTGACACCTTTCTTGTGACCTCTGTCAAGCAATCCACCTACACGAAATGATCCCTGCCTGTCTGTTTCTTAGCAGCCTTTTTAGATTCCTGTAATTCAGACTGCTGAGGATGACAGAAAATTGTGCTACAAATATAGCTTTAGAAATCCATTTCTTTCGCTTTGTGTCTTCCTTTTTCCAACGTCTGGATGTTTGTGATCTGATGATTGCCAGAATCCATCTTCCTCTCTAAAACACTAATTTGCCCATTGCCATTTTTCTTCAAATTATGGACAACAAACAAAGGAGCTAAGAGAGTGGACCATTATCAGATGCCCTGTTTCTCTCTGTCATTACGGTAAAGGCCTATAATGCAGCTGAGGCGGCGTTTCTGCTGTGTCCTCCTGCCCTCTTTGTCCTTTTACCAATGAAACAGACATTTCTGTTACCGATCTGTTGGATCTGTGTTTTGACAGTCATTCTGTGAAACCAGTGTCTTTCACTGTAACTGTGTTTTAATGAAGAATTTTTTTTTTTTGTTAAAAATGCAAAAAATAATCTAATGTGTATGTATAAATTGCAGTGTGCCTTCTCAAGCTAAATTAATTAATTTAAAAGTTAAGTTTTTTTATTATTTTAATTATTATATTTAATTATTATTTTTCTATTATTATACTGTTATATTATGCATTTTGCAAACTTATAAAAGTATATCCATACATATGTATAAATGTTTGTGTGTTTATTATAAGAATAATAGAGAAAGTTGGCAACAGCAGTATTTTTTATATTATTTTATATTGATTTTTATTATTTTTTATATTGATGTCTGTGAGGGCACCTTAAAGACTGAATAGCAGTCAAACCCATTCACAGTAGGTTGTCAATTCTGATCTATTCTAATTACAACACACACCTTTTCACTTTTCAGCCATTTGATGTCAGGGGATACTTTTGAACTAGATTAGATTTTGCATTTGCATTTTCCTTCTCTCTCTGGATGTGTTTATTGACTGCAACATGGGGACTATGCATTGATCTCAAACGTGAGGCATGCATGTTAGACAAATGCATACACACAGTACGCCCGCACACACATAAGCACGCTCATAGGCACATTCCAGCTGTTGTAGGCGAGAGCTCTTTTCCCAGGTGCCACACACATTTCCCTATAATCTCTCTCCAAAAACACTCCACCGGTGCTCTTAATTTGTGGCGGCGGCGCCTGCTGGGTGGATTTGGGCTACAGATCCTGTCTGAAGACAGCTCTAACAACTGCAAAGGGGCCAAGATTGGACACAGACACCAGGATGTATCCTCTTATTTCTGATGAGAAGTTTGCACGTGCATGTCAGAATTTCACGCAACTAGACTATTCAAACTTCTATAAGTCTCACAATGCCATGAGCTTGTGGTTTGAGTCACAGGGATGGGTTTAAATAGCCAGCTTTTTTTTATTAATATTTCATTTTTTTTTCAGTTCCTGTGGTCTCATGGGATAGCATCCATCCATATCCATTTTATCCATTGGCTGCACACTTGAGAGTCTCAGTAAATGCTGCACTTTCTCCTTTTATTGTTTCCCTGCTGTTTCATTAATATTTAGTATACAGACTATTGGACGTAATGCTCTTTGCATTCTGTTGTATGGAATTACGCATATTCAGATATAAATATTTGTCACATTAAGCCGGGGACACATTTAATGACTGTAAGGCCGATTATGAGTGTAATTTGATACTTACGACTGATCATGCCCAAACGAGTCAGAGACCGTTGTTTTCAGTCTGTGTTTAAAATCTGCTCCAGTCGTTGAAAAGTCTGTCATTGTGTTCAGTTCAGTGTTAGAATGTTTCAGCTAGTTGTTAAATATGGATTTTTTTCATAGGGCATATATCGAATCTATATTGACTATGCCCCGACCACGGCTGAAGCTTATTCGGCAACTCACGTGTCTGGAATTCTCATGTTTTCTTAAGATACGGTTCTGTGTTTTAAACATGCAATTCTTGTAAAAAAATAAAATAAAAATAAAATAAAAATTTAAAAAGAGAGAGAGAGAGACTGGTACGGCGCGATTACAAACTGTTCTGGGAAAGGAATTTGCTGCACTTTTTGCTAAAGGCCAATTCACACCACACAGACAAACGTTTCATGACGTTTTATGAAATACAGCTTCTGAATTTTATGAAATATAACTGTCATGTTCACACTGCCCCAACAAACACTGATTGAACATGGTCAGTCAGATGAAAACAAACCCTGACCAACGCCAACAGACGCCAACAGACGCCAACAGGGGTCTGATCAGGTAAAACCCAACAAACGTGTTAATTGGTGTTTGTATATGCGGTGTGAATTGGGCCGTGCTAGTAGAATATAATGTGACGTGATGTCACAACTCATAATTGGTCACTTGTCTGTTGCCTGGCTACCAGTTTCCCTGTAGCTGGCTAAGCACACTATTTGAGCAACACTAACATGAAATGAATGATAAAGTTAAAATAAATCCGATCATCCTCCATAACGCGGGTGTTATTTACATCTCAATTCGTCTGTAAACTTGTGCATTACCAAAGCAATGACTGACAATTTTGTATTAGGTTCCAAAAGCTGCCGTTATCTGCACCACAGTCGAAAATGAAACCATAACCGTGCCAGCTGGCCAGGAGCAGGAGTTTCACAATGAGAACCGTTCGGCCCGGCGGTGGAAAAGCGTTTATTGTGTTTGTCGAAGACTTTTCATTTTCTGTCACTAACACATCATAACTAGTTGAGAAACTCTGTAGCAGACTTTCAGTCAGAATAGATTAGCAAATGAAATCGGATGTGAAAAAAAAACTGGTTGTGAAGGATAGAAGTACACTGAGTAGCCTTTTTAACATGTCTTTTAAGCTTTAGGTCATATCTAATATCCATAACCTGTATTTATTCATAATATTCAGCATTTTTGTCCACTTTAAATTGAAAAGACTTTTCAAAGTTTTATAGTAAACGGGCTGTTCTTCTGTCCCTCACTGCCCAGTTTTGTTCATGTCAAATTAAATATGGTGTCTACTCTGACCATACTGTGGCAAGACAGCTTAGCATATGGCTCTGATTTACCTATGTCTTACTCAACCATTTTTTGTTACCAGTTACTATGACTGATGGGGTCAGAGTTGACATCGGGAGACCTTGAGAAGATCATTTTTGCTCTCCTTTATTCCCAGGACCACGGCCTGGTTCCTCACGAACATGCCGGGCAGACATGTTCCTGGCTTGCTAATTGCATCAGACAAGAAGACCTAGAGAGGGAAATAAATTTGTAATTTATGTCTATGTGGTGGGGTGAGCTGAATGCCAGTTGTCTAATTGCTTTCACACAGTCTTGATTGAATTAGCTGGTCAGGCTTGAGCCTTAATTGAATTCTAAGACCCACTGATGCTTTTCCAAACTGAGTTCTTTCGCTAACTTGCGCACTCTTGAGATGGTGAATGATGAACTTTTTATTACCTTTTCATGTGTAAACTATGTAATTTCGTAAAAAAAATGCAGATTTCAGCAGAATTTGAAAGACCACTCTTGACTTTTCATATTACTCTTTCTTGTGCATATTCTTATATTGTAAAAGCAGTATAATTTAAAATTTTTTTTGATGTTAGTAGGAATTTCTACTAGTATCCAAATATATCAGGAGGCGCCTGCCTGCACTTCCATTAGGGTCGGATTGCATAATTTGCATATTTGCATATTGTTGAATATCCACAATATCATTAAAGAATATATTGTCTGTTGTTGCTAGGGATGAACAATATTAAAATTCTAGTCAATGTGATGAGCTTAAAGGGATTCTCCACTTTTTTTGGAAATAGGCTCATTTTGCAACTCCCCCAGAGTTAAACAGTTGAGTTTTACCATTTTTGAATCCATTCAGCCAATTTTTTTGATATTTAGAAGAATATCAGTAAACAGACAGTTTCTGGTCACATTGACTTCCATAGTATTTTTTTTCCTACTAAATATCAGAAAATCAGCTGAATTTGAAAACGGTGAAAACTGTTTAACTCTGGGGGAGTTTCCGATTTCCAACTGATTTTCATGTTAAAGGTGATTACTAGTTAAAATTCAACACTTTAATTGTCTAAATTAATTAATAATAAAAAAATTTAAGTCAGCTGTTTTAAATGCAAGCGAAATTAGGCATCACAACATTATAATGTACAGTATGAAAGATTGATATTCATTGTGAAAGTTGCAAAATATTAAATTTAACAGTGTTATTAATTAAACTTTTAGGGTTTTTAAAAATTATTAGATGACAGCAAAGGTAATTTAAATGGAAAAATAAATTAAATGAGCATGCGCAGTTAAATATTTGTATTGGTCGAGAAATTAAGAAATCGAATATCGACCAACTACCAAAATGGCGGCAATATATTGTGCATCCCTAAATGTTGCCTATTCAATTAATTTGGACAACTGTAATTACTGCTAAAATCACTTAAAAAACACACACACACATTGAGATGAGAAGGTTCCTAAGCACTACCGGGTCATTTAAAATTAATTTTGAGGTTTGTCTAAATGTAAAGCAGCTCTAAAGCAGTTACGATGATTTGTAACAAACACATAACCCATCTGTTTCACACACGGCTCCCCTTGGTCACAATAGGACTTCCCCCATCCACACAGAAAACCCCTCAGACTCTGCCCCATTTCCCTGCTTTCAGCACATTTTTTGCTGTGCAAACAAAACCGAGCATCCCTTGGTTCTTCGCTTTTCTATTTTTCTTTTCCATGCAACTCTCTTCACACACCTCTGTCCCTGGTCTCTCTTTAATGTAGCTTTCATTAAATGCAATACTTTCAAAGCAGCTTTTGAGTGGGCAGCATAAAAAGGGAGGTGAGTTTGTCACTACTACAGTCACCCTAGACAAAGAGGCCTTTTTGTTCTGGTGTGGAACAAAGGACATGTGACTGTGTATGAGTTGAGGTACATAAATGTTCATTGCATATGCACATGAGTGACCCAGTTTATTAGTTTTTTCCCTGAGTAACTGTGACTTTAGCTGAATTAGACACTGTGAACAGCCAATAGTGTCTGTAGAGCATCCAGCATAATACACAGGCAGCCATGATGGAAATGCCAGCCCCAAAGGCTCCGGCGTTGTTTGCACTCCTGGCTTCTGAATTGGACGCAGCTGGAGGAGCCATATCCGCCGGTACATGTACGCACACATTCCTGCCCTGCTACCAACGGGCTCCAGTGCACATGCAGCCATCTGCGTGTACGCCTTTTTCTTTAGCACCTACGTAAATCAGACTGGATGAAAACGCTCTGGCAATCTTTGAAATTGCGAATTACCTGTAATAAAACATGACTAGCGTTCTGGCACCCGAGCACATGTTCACAACAGGATTTCACTCACACAGCCCTCTAAGCCTGCCATTATGCCACTGCTACCTTTTCCTCGGTCTGCACGTGTTATTAGGGGCAATAAACACAAGCAAGGCCAGGTTAGAAAGAGTGCCAGGTGGTTTGCGTTCAATACTTCTTACTGTAGTCACTGAAATGTGACAACTAAGTTTTCTACGGCAGGTCTTGAACCTCTTTGATGTGTTTTGGATAAAATTGACAGTATATGGGTGTTTCTTTAACTAGAAGTGCTTTTGGCTTAGTGGGTTTTTATAAAATAAACTGATAACTCTGCACTTTTCTCATTGGTAATAACTAATATGTAATTATCATTGGAGAATTTCAATTTGCACTATTATTCAAATGCTTAGACTCAGTATGATTTTTTTATGTTAAAAGCAGGGTCAAAATAAACTTTTTTTTCTAGTTTAACACCTTAATTGAAGACTGAAGTAATGTCTGCTTAGCTTTCCTATCCCAGGAATAATACAATTTTAAAATATCAAAATAGAAAAGTTACTTTTTTCATATTTTTATATTATTTCACAATATTGCCTTTTTTACTGTATATTGGTCATATAAGTGTATATAAAAATATTTTAAGTTAGTAATTTACATGTTTATTCGAAAAGACTATATTATTACTATATAAGACTATTAGGGGCTGTTAGATTACATAAAAGTGTGAAGAAACAGCCATATCTGGTCACTAGCTGGTGTCACATAGGTTTCTTCTCAAGCTTAAGACTTTCTTAGTCAATGCTATTTAGCTAGACTAAACCTGCATGGACTGCCTGTTGTAAATTAATGCTGTAAATAAGCTTATCTTTTTATTAAAGGATGTATTCCAACATGACTTCCTCTCTTCCTTGCTACAGAACCAGATTAATCACTCTCATCTTAAAAAAAGGTACCAAATGGTCTTGTTTCAATTTCAAAAGTTTCCTTATTATTATTTTTTATATAAAAAAAGACTTCAATTTTGCACAAAAAACAAAACAGACAGATTTTTTTCCATTCTGAGCTTGGAAAAGAAACATTGTGATCAAACAATGAAACCATTTCTAATCTGGATGCGAGCTGTACCAAAGCACTGATGTGCTCTTTAATCAGGGTTTCTATCATCCCTGGGGCTACAGCTGACACGGTTTTTCTCTCGATTGCATTCTTCCGCACAGGGTAGTTCTGCGAGCAGATTCGTACGCTTCTACAGCCATGTTTAGCACAGTCCCCACGTTTTTAGCACGCCTGATATTATTTGCCTTAGTTGGATGGAACCATCTGGAAGCAAGTATGAAGACATGCAAGGTCATGCCCAGACGGCAAGTGGTTGAGTCAGGCGCGGATACTGAGTGTCTTCCTCCCCCTTCCTTCGTCAGCTGGCATAGGCTAAGCCTCTCTAGGAGACTGGCAGAGTTTGTGGAGGGAGGATCGGGCCCTCTCAGTTTCTGTTTTTGCAGTGAAGGCGCACAATTTTCCCTTCAACGCTAGTTATCGTATGTCAACCTGCAAGATACGGTGCTAAGGCAACTCTTAATGGGTCAATGACGATACAAGAAACATCTAGTTTGAAACACTTGTGCCAAGTTCTTAGAAATGTACTCTTTGTGTTATTATTTTTTTTATCATTTTCAAGAAAGTGTTAATTTCTGTCTGCAGGGGTCCACTCTATGACATTATTCAAGCTTTTTTTTTCATGTTTGGTTGGACCACATGACTTTGTTGATCACACTACAGGACTTTTATTTTGGACTTTTACTTTTATTTTTTTATTTATAACAACGTTTTTTTCCGCCCAAACACTGTTTTAATATGCAGTTAAGCAGTTTTGAATAAATTTATAGAATAAATTTATTTTTATAAATTTATAGAATAAATTTATTTAGAATAAATTTATTTTTTCTAAGAAATAAGCTAACATGCTAAACATTTTTAATATATAGTTCAAAGGTTTTTTTTTTTTTTACCCTGCAATTTCATTTGTTTAACGAGGCCCCCCTTCATTATGATAAAAAGTTGCATCACCCGGATATTTTTGACCTTGTGCCCCCGAAAATATATATAAAATGAGTAATTCAAAAATTAAAAACCTGCTCATCATATTTTGAAAATACATTCATAGACAAGGGGACAAAAGTGGATTTATTTTAAGCACTCTTGCTGCAGTTTTCCATCTCTTCCTGTTTTCTCTCTCTTTGATCTCAGTCCTTTTGGGTCCAGTCCGCTTTCCATTGCTGTTTTTGATTACCTTTCTGTCCGAGTTTCATCTTAAATGCTGAAGCTTTGCAGTTGTGCTTGTCTGTGTGACTCCAATGACACTTTCTCCGAACACACAAGTCTCATATTTCACTTTACACATGGCTAGTTTTGCCATAAATCATTTGAAAAGAAAAACATGTCAAATCTAATATTAAACCGAGGTGCTCTATCGCTTTCACATTGGGCATTTTTTTTCCCAGCAGTCCATTTCTAAACGTTTATTATACTCATTCACATGGGATATTTAGCCATGCTTTTAAACGTGTGTGTGTGTGTGAGGCTTATAGAAACCTGTCAGCTGGATTTGGAAAAGACTAAGTTTGCTTAAACTCTTAAGAGGGAGAAATAGCATGGGTGTTTTTGGAATAAGAAAATGAGTGCGGATGTGTTGAGTGCAAATGGGGAATGTAAAAACGTGTATTTGTGTGTCCGTGTATGGCAGTCGAAAGTGCTCATAGATGCTGAGCTGGTCCTGTGGTTTTCCAGGGTGTTGAAATGGGATCAAGAGAGATGGTCTGTGGCCAGCAGGTGAGAGGAAATGGGAAATAGCACCCTTTCTGTCTGAAACATTTCACTGGAATAACAGACTCCCCCTTTAATGACCAGTGGGCACTAGTTAACCTCTGCCCCCTGTAATTGAGCTGTAAGAATGTGATCTCACCGACTCGGCGGATGTACAGTCCGGCTTATTTGTGCGTGTTTAAGAGCACGGCTGAACCCTGACTGGAGTTGCTTTCTCCAAATAAACCCGTCGACAGACATTTTCCTTGGCCGGCCCACTGCACAAATCCTTGCCGTGATTGCCAGCTTAGACTATGGAGGCCGAAGTGTCTGTGCTTTATTGCTTTTAGGCTCCTCTAAAACGGTTCAGATATTGAAGGTGTGTTCAAATAATTTGGCGTGGAAGCAAGGTCACCCATTAGGAATGGGGTGACAGAGTTTTTCAAACTTGGCGAGCCAAGGCGGCTTCTCTTTCCAGATGTGTGTGTGGATGTGGGCTGTCACTTGCTGTGGTCTTTTTCTCTTGCGCTCATGGTTGGGTTAGTGCTGGGGGATGTACTCCACAGCAATTTGCTGTTGATCCAGGCCAAGTGCTTGTCAGTTATCCCACTCTTTGGGAAGTGCTTTGTTTGTTTGGTACAGAGAAGTACATGAAAACTGCAAGGTCTGAAAGGCCTCCAGGGAATTCCGGTATGTACACATGAAAATACACTCCTGCTCTCTGGTAGTGCATTGGTGATTAAAACAACAAACGTAGTCAATGTAAATAAAAAATTACCCTGTTCCCTTCTTAATACACATTGGTGGTCTTGTGGGGATAGATAACCCAAAACATAACACACACACACATATCTTTCTACAGTATCTATCTATCTATCTATCTATCTATCTATCTATCTATCTATCTATCTATCTATCTATCTATCTATCTA
>JAOTRC010000017.1:8476339-8488835 GCA_027497675.1 Cyprinella lutrensis | reverse complement strand
TGTAATTGTAAGCTTATGTTCTAAGACTGTATATATATATATATATATATATGATTTTTACATTTTTTTAATGAAATTCATATGCAACTATATAAGATTTATATGAAAGTTTGCATGAGATGAGCACAGAATGCACATAGATCATAGATTTTTACCCCACTACAGAAAAGTATATTTCAGTTTTACAAATGTAAATGTGTTTAAAGGAAATTCTGTTTGTGGCATATACACTTTTATTTTGTGCATAAATAATAAATAATACACATATATTTAACTTCTCCCTACAGGACGGAAATCAAAAGCATTTAAGGCTCCACGTTGCGCGAATCACACATCCAACTGTAGGCCATTTTCTTAGTTCTGCGGGCATCACATTACCAGTAATAACATTTCTGGTGTAATCATGCATATATAGTTTTTCTTCCCTCAGACGGGATGGAGTTGTTGGAGCTAATATATTCAGAGTCAGACCAACTGCCGTTCGCAATGGAAAAAAAAAAAAAAAAAGAGACTTGGTTGAGTAACCGTAATAATTGGAAAATTATTTTGATAGCCTGAAACAATCTAATATATTACTGAATTTTATTAAAATAATATCAAATCAAATTAACTGCTATTCCATAATGAATTAGGTAACAAGGTAGGCAGATATTAATCGTCCTTCCCTCCCTGGGGCCAAGAGAGGAACGAGGAAGAGGGGGTGGGGTTACCAAGCCGACTTTTGCGGCTTGTTAGAAGTCTGCAGAAATCAGTTGGGAAACTCCTTCAGGAGATACACGTTTGAAATACACGCTTTCTTCATCTGTTAGTATGAACATTCTGGAGGGTATGTTGGGAAGCTCAGTGCATCAATGGCTAGATTTAGCCCTGCCCACATTCACTCGTTCTCATAAATGATTGACTGATGTAGTAATGCCTATTCATTAGGCAAAACTCTGTAATAATCTTGGCGTGCCACGGCTTCATCCCATGGTGCTGCTCTCTTTAGCCTGTTTTGCGTTGCCACAAAAGGGTCTTAAGACTATACATCTGGACTGTTGATTTTAATCAGCGCCAGGTCTGCTTTGAAATTGTAATCAGATGCTTTACTTGGCTATGCCAGACACTTTAATGTATCAACCCCAATGCCAGGTCCATTCATAACCTCGTAAGGCTCCTGTAATTGTAGCATGCCAATCAATTATAGCACATATATGGTGCTCTTCCAGTAGAAAAAACAAGCTGCTGCCCATAGCATTCCAAACCATGGCACTATAATCTAGTCTTGCAGAAACTCTTATGGGGTTTAAAAGACCTGATTGATTGGGGTTAGGGACTCCAGAGCATCTGCGTTATAAAGCAGCGAGGAACTACGGCCATGCTGTCTAGCTATTTTAATGGAAGTGAATAATAAGACCTATCTAATCCCTCAAACCTAATAGTCATAAGTAAGTAGGCATGTGCTCTGTTCCCTAAACCTAGTGAGCTGCTTACAGAAGTATCGTGACCCAAAAGCTAAGTTCTAAGTTTGCTTGTATCCTTTTTACAGAATGACATCCCAGAATGCATTGCGGCACGATGGGTGACAAAATAAATCAAGATGGTGGAGGAGGTGAGGGAAAAATTTGTACATATTTGTATTTCATTCAGTGCAGTGCATATCTATGAAATAGTTCAGGGTAATTAAAAATAGATCATTTTACCTGATATTTGACTGTGTTCTGTATCACACTGTTAGCTTAGCAACATGCTACTGTCAAACTCTTTAGAAATCAGTTGTTTGTTGCAATACCAGTGCGCAATGCTATTTGTTACCTATTTAGAGTATTATTCCAAACCTGTCTCTTAAGAAGTTCCAATCCGATCTCACAGCAATTCTTATGTATTTTACAAGGTGGCTAATTCGTACGAATCAGATTTGTTAATAGATTTTAAATTTTATACGATTTTTGCTCAATCCCACATATTTTAATCGTATGAATTCGTACGAGTGACCTATCACTGACTCTACCCCTGCCACCGAGTGAGGTCGTACAAATTTGTATGAATGGGTAGAACGCTGCCTTAGATGTAAGCAGTCTGTAGTGACTGTAGTGACTCACTAGGTTTTAAAACCAAACTGTTGTTTTGAAAATGTATGTATTTTTGGAATAACTTACATTGTATTTCAGTAGATACTCTGCATTTTGACCAATTGCTGTCCTAATAGACTTGCACATGTCAAGTTGTCAAGGTTTGGTTGGTTAGTGTGGATTAGTTAGCCCCTGCTGGTACAGTAGATGCTGTAACTAACATCTCGTACTATAAAACACCTTTCTCCATTGACTATTCAAATAACACAGTTTCATCCCAAGACGTCATATAACTGACGTCTTGGGACGTCTTTTGACCATACGTCAACATCCGCCTTTTTTAGGGTACCCTTAAACGATGGTTAGATGATGTTATCGGATCCTAACCCTACCCCAGACCGAAAACTAACCCTAAACCTACCCCGTCAGCTAACCGACGTTAAAGGTAAAGCGTTAGTTGTATGACGGCCCGGGATCGTCATGTAACCGACGTTTAAGGGTACCCTAAAAAGGCGAAATTGCTATGAGTTTATTAATTTGGTAGTATAGTTTATTTTATGTTTTACTATTGTTATTTCATACTTCATAATATTCAAAAGTAAAATAAGCTACTAAGCTAGTCTTACTTCAAAAGATTGTTTAGGCCAGTGATATCGACTCGAAACTTCCAGATGTAACTTGGAGGGGCATGCTTTGTAGTACTTGTGCACCCCAGGTATAAAACAAGGTCAGAATAGATGTTAAAATTGACAGAATTAGGCTTACTCCCTGTAGGAAAACTTATTTAGGTTGAAAGGTCAGAGAAAATCAGAGTGATTAATCTCAGCTATCCTCGACACATGTTTGACAGAAGACTATCTTTTGACACTCATGAGAGAGAGAACCTGACACTGTCTAGCACATCTCGTCTCAGATCCTCTCTTTAAAAGCCAGCGAGTGTGTTAGTTTTCCCCTGGGCCTCTTAGAGCTGTACTGGAATCTGACCACTTTGAGTGTTCACAGCTCAGCCGAGGGTGTGAAGAGACCTAACGTTTTCAGCGTTTCGTGTTAACATGCATCTGAAACAAAATGCAAAACTTTATCCTATCATTGATTCATATGTTTTATAGTTCCTCTAACAAGACATTGTGGCAGGATGAACAATGAAATTCTATTTAGCAAGTTTATTTATTTGAATATTAATGTATTTGAAAATGAATAGATTCTCTACGAATAGAAATGTTTTTTAAACACTTCCATGTCATAATTATGTTAACTATTGTTCAAAAAATTTGTAGACTGGAGTAATGATGCTGAAAATTCAGCTTTGATATCACAGGAAACAAATTATATTTTAAAATAAAAATACAGTAGAAAAGAGTTATTTTACATTGTAATAAAATCACTATTGTTACTGTATTTTGTTCAAATAAATGCTATCTTGGTAAACGGAAATAAACAGAATAACAACAACAACAAAAATCTTACCAACCCCATACCTTTGATTGCTAATATACAAAATATTAAATGAAACATTGCATCAACAAGTGAATATGTGTATGTTAAGAAAATTATATAAAAATGCAATTTAATAATTGCAAAATACTAACATAACAGTAACTTGTAGTAATTTACATGTAGTAATTTACATTTGAAACCATCTGCCCTATTGCCCTGAATCAACTGTTCTTCCTTATTCTTCCCCTTCCTAAATAAATGCAAACTCTCCCTTTTATGGGCTCTGAATAATATTAGCTGCTCCACTTTTCAGCTTACCTTTTTATGGTAGGGGAACATACTGACAGCCCAGTATCAATCAGAGCATCCTTAGTAGAACAGTTCCTTTAAATAAACTTAACCTTTGTATTTCGGAAAACAAACATTGAAAATGTCCACAGGCTCTTTATAGGACAAGTTGTTTTTGCCTGGTTGCCCTCCATGAACACAACATATACATTTCAAACAGTGTTCAAATTCTCCTTGAACCGTGGCACAGTGCACCTGCGGACATATAAATATGATTGAATTTTTTCAAAAAACTCATATCTGCAAAATATAGCTCCAATATAGCAGGCTGCCCAGGCCACCAGCTCGAGTACAGTAACCTGTGACAGAAATAAATCATTTGCAAACCGTAACCAGGTCACGATGCGCTGAGGTTAAGAATATTTTCTGCCATAGAGTATTGGTTAATTTATCTCTCTCTGAGCATAGATTTTGCTCTCCACCTCCTAACAATTAAAATAGAAATTAAAAACACACCTTGCGCAGGTATATTTGAAGTGTTAATAAACATTATTAAACCTGGAGAGGCAGATGGGGATCACATGATCAAATAGCATAGCCTCTTAAAAGCCAGAGTCTGAAGTTAGCAGAGCGATGAGTGTGACAAAGCTGTGTGAATATAAATCCTCATCCTCCTGTGAGTTATTATGACACTAAAACACCTATGGACTGTCCAAGCTCACATTTCAGATGTGTTCTTGAATCCGATGTGAAAATCAATATGTCGATACATAGACTTTTACTTGGAGATGAAAGATAAAGTAATGTAAATGCTTTTTGACTGAAATGTACTTTATATAGAAATGTAGGCTATGTTTTATATATAGAAATACAAATCCTGTTAAAACAGTTAACAGTCGGAGCAGCAGTTGAGCTGTCCTCACACAATTTGAATGCTCCTCTGTATTTCAATAAAAGTAGAAAATAATATTAATGCATTAATACAAAAATATTGTTTAAATAAAATAAAGACTTGCTGGCTATAAAAATATTGGCTATAAAAATAAAAATATTTTAGAAACAATCAAGGCAGTCAAATAATTGACTCAAAAAAGTCTCACTTTAGATTTAAAACTATGTATATTACACTGATTAATTAATTTATTTTTTTAACAAAAGCTAAACTATGCACCACTTCAGTGTTTGAGGTTTCCCATTACATTTGGCTCCAGTATCATTCACCCACCTTCTCTGAACTCGACTTCCCCCGGTACTTCCACCTGTGACTTAATCATATCAACATTTCATGCCTGATACCTGCAGGACATTTAGCCCTCTGACCGTGTTTATCTTGGAAGCTAGTAATTTAACACAAAAATACATACCAGTTTCTGTGGACATTAGGTTTCTTTGCTAAATATCTGTCAACAGCCAAGATTAAGTTGTTAAAGGAGTAAACTATGATGCTATTTTGTTTATTGAGTGATATGATGCTATTTTGCTTTATGCTTTAAATTTTCAAAAACATTTTTTCATTCCTAGTCTGTCTGAAACAATCTAATTACAAAAAACATAAAGCATCATATGGCCTTTTTAATCTCATGACCTGTGGTGCTGATGTGTTGTAAAGGACTGGTGACACATTAAGCTAGTATTGGTATTGGATAGTCCTAGCTGTCACTGAGAACTGGTGACTAATGCCACGAGAACAGGCATCAGACTAAGAGATCATCCTGTTAATAATATCCTGACAACCTCAAGGCCTGCGGAGTGTATCAATCCACAACTGTCCATGATTTTTTAGCCAACAGGTTTCCTTTTTTCCAATGATTATTTTTTAACTTTTCCTTTGGACTGAGTTGCCAGAAACCAACATGAGTTTCTGTAGCATAAAAGCACACGGCTGGCTGGTGTCAGGACAGAGGCTGAGGCCATGACTGTTACAATTTTTTAAATGTCTTCATAGGCTTTAATAGTTACATCAGATCCTTTTTAATGAAATTCTATGTGTGTTTAATACACACAGTAAAACATCTGACTGTGATTGTTCTGAATGTGGCTACTACTTATCATGCTTGTATATAAATAATAGTACCTCATTGAATTGCAATAACTCAAGAGCTATTATGGCAAATTAGTATTGAACTCCCATGACAGTCATCAAATCTTTCATCACTTTTTCATCACAGCAATTTTATTTCATCACACAAACAATGTGGAAACCCAGCATGCATGCAATACAATCCTGGATTTTTTATGTTGTGTTTTGAGTGAAAATGACCTACCATGTATTGATTTTGCTGTAAATATCGCTTGTAGATTATTTTTTCATTATTTAACATAAATGATTTCAAAATGATGCATAATGAATGATATTGAATTAATAATGGAGAATTAAGCATGCTAAAACAATACTACAAAAATGCAAAGTGAAACCAATGCCCCCCAAATAACATTATGGTTAAAAAAAATACTGTAAAATAACCAGACCGTGTTGCATGGTGAAATTCCATATATAGGATTAAACCCATACGCCCTTATACTTGATTAATTCAGTTTTAAAATAATGCACAGTATAAAGTGTTTCACTGTAAGTTTCAGAATATTTTATTAAAAATATGTAATTGCAAATCATATTTTTACATTATACTTTCGGCTTATCTGGGTATCACCCAATTGTAATGTTAAAGCTACACTGTGTAACTATTTTAGTTTATTCTTAGCTAAAAACACTTCGTTCTTTCAAATATATATGTTCTCATTAATGTATATTTATTCTTTTTAACTAATAAAGTATTCACGTGTGATATGCCATTGAAAATACTTATGGGTAAGGGGTTCTAATGTCGGTCGCCATGTTGCCCCTCCATCTTGAAAGTACATTAGCCAAAGAGGTACATACCTGTTATTTCAAGCTTCGCCTTTCGCGTTTTCGTTTGTGTTAACACTCATAGACAAGGTCGAACTGGACGAACTCATTGGATGGTCATATACCTTTTCACCGCTAGATGGGGATAAAAATCACACAGTAAAATGCAGAATTTAGTAATTTACTGTAAAACAGTCGTTGAAGCATATAAAATGCTTGTAGTGTTTTACAGAGCAAGTGAAAATGAGATATGCTAGATTCACACTTCTGTCATCTACTGCCGCTATGCAGCTATCCCACACAAACTGTGAGTTCGCTCTGGATATAGTTACATCTCCCACACAGAGCCTCACGCTCCAGTGCATCAGATGACCTGGCAGTTAAAAGCAATGGGAGTGAACATGTCATCACTCCCATTCTTCAGTGAGACTGCACATTCTGATTGCGAGAGGGAGAGAAACGAGTGAAAAAGCCCAATACTTGTTTTATCATCTTTGATGACATGCTCCTGCTGTTTTATTTCTTGCCTTTAAGCATTCAGCCATAGAAGAAAACAAGCCAGCCTTGATATAATGTACTTTTCTTTCTTATTTCTTTTTATTTTCTGCTAATTTCTGTTGCTTTCATCTGCGTAAACTCTGATCACTCTCTTATTAACATCTACTCGCATACACAAATATATAATTCACATTTATATAATGTGAGTTGATTATATTTCTCTGTGCATCTGAAAGCAGTTGTTGGATTTTCCTCTCTGTGGATTTCATGATTATGTGTAGACGTGCCCGGGTCTCATATGCCCTTGATTCAGTCTCATTAACACACAGCAGTGAATCAACAGGGTCACACTGAGAGTGTGTGCATGTGCGTGTGTCTTTTACTTCTGTTTTAAATGAGTGAGGGCTGACAGTCTGACTTCTGTCCTGGTCAAACAGTGGCATAAATAAACATGAGAGCTATTTTAGGCCTTCTCATAAGCCCCCTGCCATTTCATTTCCATCTGAAAAAATTCAATAAGTTCTTGAAACGAGTCCACAAATTCCATTTGAATCTGATCTGAATGTCATACAATGCAATTGTGCAGTCCTTTCATGTAAACTTAAAAAATCAATTATAATACCATTCAAAAGTTTTGTCTTTGAATTAAGTCTCTTATTCTCACCAAGACTGCATTTATTTGAGCAAAAATAAACCGTGAATCTGTGAAATTTTATTACATTTTAAAATAACTCTTTTCTGTTTGAATATAGTCTAAATTGTCAAGTATGCCTGTTATGGCAAAGCTGAAGATTTACTGTCACATGATCCTTTAGAAACAATGTGCACACATATATATATATATCCTTCAAAATAGGCCACTAAGCCACATTCAAACTCTGTCCTGCTTTATTAACTAAAATTTGAGTCAAATGAATGAGAAATTATTTAATTTAATTCAACTTACGTTGAAATTTGATTTGCAATTTTACATTAGTTCACCCAAAAATCATTTACTGACCCTCAAGTTGATCCAACCTTGTATGAGTTTCTTTCATAAATGAAGATATTTTGAAGAATATTTGTAACCAAACAGTTGATGGATCCCATTGACTTCCATAATGTGTGTGTGTGTGTGTGTGTCTATATATATAATTTGGGTGGACTAAGCCTTTAAATAGAAATTTAAAAGGCATTCAAAACACAACCCTGGAGACCAAAGAGTGTCCGTTTTTTTTAATCATTTTATGATTCGTAATGATACTCACTAGCACCATTTTGAGGCCCAGTGTGCTCTTTTACCAATCTTACACTCCACTGTAGACATGCAGGAAAGTGTGTACACTCTAAAAAAATACTGGATTGTTTCAACCCAAATTTGGGTCAAAAGTATGGACAAACCCAAATGTTGGGTTAAAAAAAGCAATTAAAACATTTATAGTTGAGAGTGAAAGTTGAAGTTGGGTTAAATTTTGAAATTACATTTTTAACCCAATATTTGGGTTTGTCCATATTTGACCAAAATTTGGTATAAAACAACCCAGCATTGTTTAGAGTGTACAGTCAGAGGAAGACCATATGGGCGTTTAGGCCTAAATCTGTTTAAGCAACTGCTTTTCATTAAAAAAAACAAAAAAAACACCAGTTTGTTTCATGGAAACCATGTCAATCTAAACATTGTAATGTGGAGCCTATACAATAATAACTAAAAAACCTGTATTATGTTTTGTGCTGCTTATACAGGTATAGAAGGAATGGAGTGCTCTTTACCCACCGATGGACGCCGTGTGCCTCTCAGCCAGCTCTCCCAGGACAGTTTTCGGGAGTGCCAGATCACCCTCACCCTCACCGATTTCTTCATCATCATCTTCTCGGGCATCTCCGTCTCGGTAGCTGCCATCATGGCAAGCTTCTTCCTGGCATCCACCGTCCACTGTTTTCAGCGCTGGAGCAAGGGCACTAAAGGGGACGAGGAGGAGAGTGAAGAATGAGGAGGCAGCCGAACGACCTTCAATATGATTCAGAGCTGCATGTTCTTGACAGAGTTCAAGCAAACAGCGTGACTGAACAGACACCAGGTAGATCTTGATCAGAAACAGCCTGATTGATAGTGGCTACGGATGCAGTACCCTCAGAATCAAAGGATTTTTTTGGTAAGAAAGTAAGCCTTAGTATGCAAACTTCCAGGGATTTACGTGTTGAAGGAAATTCTTTGAGATCCCGTCCCGCAATAGAATTCTCAGTGTTATTGTCCTTAGACTTTCCCTCCTGTGGTCAATATAAAGTTAACAAATTTCAGCTGTGATAATTGTTGATTGTGCCAAATTAGCACAATGGTTCAGACAAGCACTGATGAAACGGCTATACGAAGTCATGCAATGGGAGTCAGAAGTCAAACGATCCAGCTTTATACAGCCAAGTATGTGTGATGGAAGCCATTGTCTTTCCAATTTGAAAGGATGGGGGGAAATAACATGAGCTTAGAGAGATTTTAGAAAGCATTACCTGAAATTGAACGTTTAGAATAGAGCTTAATGTGAATAGCCGTGTCAAATGCCGCACTTTAAAATGGTTCTAGCTAACTAACTCCTGCCCTCAAAGCACCGGGTATTCTGGTTCAGCCCAGATCTGCCAAAGAACGCTTTCGAATAAGGGACTGAGGTTAATGTGTTTTGAAATATAGATTTATTTTTCTTTAAAGAGAATCTGTAATCTTAGCAAGATTACATTTATTTAGCCTAATCATGGTACTACTCACATATTTACCCTTAATGTGACTAAAGACAATATTTATGGGATAAAAATAAGTACATACTACAAATGTCATTGTATTATTCATGTCTTAAAGGCATATTTGAAAAAGGCATACAGTGGGCCTCAACAGTATTTGGTTATTTAAGTCAAACTTCTATATTGCAATTGCAAGATTAAACCAAGGAAAGCACGCACAAAAACAACAAACAAAAGATTTGTGATTGGTTTGAATAAAAATGAATGATTAATTAACGATGCCTTATATTATGTATTTGTATGTTAATGAATAATTCAATTAAATGTATATTGAAGAAAAAAAAAGCAATTACAGAAAAGGGAAGTATGTTTAAGTAGCTACAGCATCCTTTCCTTTCAGAATTTGTAAGTGTGACTTAAGTGTCCAAATATGTTTTGAGGCCATTGTACATTCATGTGTCTTCAGATTGCCGTCTAGTGTCTGTCAACTAATAATATTAATAATACAGTGTATAACTAAATTTGTTAATGATGTTAATTCCATCAATACCATCTATTTCAAGAAAATTATTTTGTCAATAGACCGTGCGGGGCAAATGATTTTCGAATGTCAGGAAAAGACATTTGATTGTTTTTGTTTTCCTTTATTATTACTTCAACATCTTGCTTCTTTCATATCCTTATTTGAAAGGGCTTCATGTGTCTTAAGAAATAGTTTATTCGTGTCTTTTGCACAATTAATCACTTTTATTAATATCCCAATATCTTTCACCATCCTCTGTTCCACTTTTGCTGCCCATTAGCAGATGCTATGGATGTGCTATTTTGAGAATATATAGCTTTTTTTTTCCAGACAGGTATCACAACTTCCTTTTTTTGCAGTGCATGAATAATTAATTGGATCTGTGGAATGAGGCAGACAATGTGCTAGTCTTCAGAAATGTTGAGGATTGAAAAATATATTATTGTGATTCAATAGCCGTCTTATTTTAAATTAATTTTATTCCAGTCACACAACCTTAGCCATCATATTGTTTTGGATGCAAGAGAGCATGAATGCATAATAATGTAGTGTAAATGTTCCAGTGTCAGGGCACGGTTGACCATATGCACAATCTTTCAAAGCGCGACTGTAGCATGGTATCATCAGCATAAATCAAACCTGCAGCTATAATATTTGTCTTATTGAAAGATTTCTCCCCACATATTTACCCAAATATTTATAGCTAGCTGTATGTATTTGCAAGTAAAATGAGATATTGTCTTTTGAAAATTCAGAATGTTATAGACACTTCATATGCCATGACAATGGAACTGTTTAGTCATGACGTCAGTTTGTAGGCCGACCTCGGCATGGTTTCCCATTGGAATTTCAAAGTTTTTAATAGCAGGTTCTGTGGCAATAAAGAGTTGATCACAAAAAAAAAATAGCAGGTTCTGTTTTATTGATAAAAAAAATTAAGAGTAAAAAAATATGAATGGACATTAATGTTCTGTTCTGCAACATACATCATACATAGTCAAACATGAAATGTGAAAATTGAAAAAGAAAATGTTTTAAAAGTTAAAAAGTTAGCTATAAAATCAGTTGCTAGATTAAGCATATTATTTTTAATATCTACAGAGGCCATATTATACCTTTTTACAAAGTCTTGAATACTTCTAGAATAGGTCATATTCATGCTTGAATGTAAAAAATATTTTGTAGCACCTCTCTTACATAGTAAACTTATTATCATTACAGAAATAATCAACCTCATTTCCAAAACCTATGTTTCATTACCGCAACAGATGATCGTTAAATCTTAATTTAATTAATATAAAATTTGTAGTTTGATTTTAAATGCATGTACAGTATCTACACATTATGTTCTTTCAGGTTTGTCACATCATTTTGAAAATGTGTCAGGTTTCATTAAAATATATTAAAAAAAGGTTGTAAATTGTGGAAGATGTTGTGGTAATGAGAAAAATTAAACAAAAAATTTAAATATTGCTAATTTAAAAATAAACATTATTTTCGATTTCTAAGTAACTGTGCATGACTGTTAATAATCCTTTTTTCAAAAATGTGAAATTTTATTTTATTTTCTAACACTGTTGATGTTTTCACACTGTTGCGGTAATGAGATTTTTTTAGGACTTGTTTTGGAAATTATGTTCAAAAAGGTCTTAAATTGTAAGTAAATGTTTTTAAATTAATATTCACAAATTATCCAGACTTTGTTTCTAATGACTGATTTGTTTTTTTGTCAATTCAAGCATTTTTTAAATTTTCATGTTTGAAATTTTTAAAACCAAGCTTTCGTGATAATCACCCATATATATTTTACATTTTTGCAGCACAAAAATGCTACAAAATAGCATTTCTTCCCAGTCATTAATGCTCTTCCCAGTCGGTAATGCTCCGGGCTGCGTTTCCCAAAAGCATCAGCTGATCTTAGAACAATTTCCAAAAATTTTCTCTAAAATCAACTTCGGCCTACAAAGCTTTTGGGAAACGCAGCCCTGTTTCCGGTCTCTATGAAACCCCTCCATCTGAAAAGCACAATATGCTTTGTTGGTTGGTTGGACCAGTGTGTTGTGATTGGTCAACAACTTTGAGTGTTTTTTATGTCATGCTGACATAACCTTGAGTTTCAACACACTACTAGCGCTAACTAAC
>JAOTRC010000017.1:8452185-8465095 GCA_027497675.1 Cyprinella lutrensis | reverse complement strand
TGTGTGCACAGTACATAACTGTTGGAAAAACAATTTAATACTGTGAAAACAACTAAATCTACTGTAACTTACTGTACGTAGATTATACAGTAAGAAACTGTTGAGAAAAACAGTATAATCCTGTGAAAACAACAGAAATCGTTTACAGTGCACCCCTCACATTTCAGCAAACATTTTAGTATATCTTCTCAAGGGACAATACTATAGAAATGAAACTTGGATAGATTTTAGAGTAGTCAATATGCTGCTTGTATAGCATTATATATTTACTGCTCTCTGAAAATAACTCAACATACAGCCATTATTGTCAAAATAGCTGGCAACAAAAGAGAGTACACCCACATGTCAAAACTGTGTCGAAAAGGGTCACTATTTTGCGTGGGCACCATTGTTATCTAGCACTGTGTTAATCTTCCTGGGCATGGAATTCACCAGAGCTTCACAGGTTGTTGCCGGGATCCTCTTCCACCCCTCCATAATGACATCACAGAGTTGCTGGATGTTTGACACATGGTGCTTCTCCATCTTCTGCTTAAGGGAGGCCCGACAGGTGCTCAATAGGGTTCAGGTTTGGAGACGTACTTGGCCACTCCATCACCTTGGTGAGCAAGGCAGCTTTACCTTCCTCAGCAAGGCGGTTGTCATCTTGGCAGTGTGTTTGGGGTGTTATCATGCCTTTCGGCCCTGTTACTAAAGGGAGGGCATCATGTTCTGCTTCAGACTGTCTCAGTACATGTTGGAATCCATGTTTTCCTCAATGAAGCGCAGCTCTATTGGGGGTGGTGATGCCGTAGTGGATAAGATACATGCCTTTGGTGTGAGAGACCCGTGTTCGAATCCACTGTGAGACACCAATGTCTCCCTGAGCAAGACACTTTACCCCTAGTTGCTCCAGAGGCGTGCGACCTCTGACATATATGGCAATTGTAAGTTGCTTTGGATAAATGCATCAGCTAAATGAATAAATGTAAATGTTAATGTAAGCTCCCCAGTACTAGCAGCACTCATGCAGTCCCAGACCATGATGCTACCACCACCATACTTGACTGTTGTCAAGACACAATTTGCTTGTATTGCTTAATACTCCTTACCATTGCGTTGCCACACATGCTGGAAATCATCTGAGCCAAACAAGTTTGTCTTAGTCTCAATTGACCGACATGGAACCTGTAATTTATACTCTTGGAACCAGTAATTTATACTCTTGAACAGTTTGCTTTTAGCAAACTGTTTGCACACTTTCTTGTAAACCAGCTTCAGAAGAGGCTTCCTTCTGCGATGACGGCCATGCAAACCGACTTGTTGCAGTGTGTGGTGTATGGTCTGGTTCATTTCGTTTGTTGAATGAACCAAATGACTTGAAAAAAAGATTTGTTAATTTTGATGAACGAGTTTGAACAGGAGAGTCACGAACCCACATCACAGAACAGAGCAAGGCAAGCATTTGAGCTTATAAAACTTAAACTTTGTTATTTTTTTTTAATGACTGATCGTTTCACTTGATAATATATTCATTGTCTGGAATCGTTTAAAGCCCTTTCAACAGTTTGCAGTTTGCACTGAAACTGTCTTTTGGACCTTGAACCGTTTGGTTACCAGTAAAGTGCATTATATGGAGAAAAGTCTTTGAATGTTTTCATCAAAAACCTTAATTTCTTTTCAAATGAAGAAAGAATGACATGGACATCTTGGATGACATGGGGATGAGTAAATTATCAGCAAAAGTTTTTTTTAAAGTGAACTACTCCTTGAATAATAACTGTACTGCTTGCTTCCCTCTGATCAGTGTTTGTGTTCTGAAATGACAAATATGACCTGGTTGATTAGAGGAACAAGAGGCTTATGAATTAAAATGATGTCATTATTTACTCACCTTCTTGTTCAGGAAAAAGTCTACCACATTTAATAAAAGTGGATGGGGACCAGGAGCTGTCAAGCCGAATGACTTGTTCGCTATATTCCATGTCTTCTGAAGTGATATGACAGCTCTGTGTGGAGATGAAATTTGAGCAAATTCTCCCATGGAAAAATTTGACAGTTGTCACTATTCACTTGAATGGATAACGGTAGTATGGACATTTTGCTCTAAATAATCCTATTCCTTTAAAAGGCATACTGGAGAGTTCTGGCACTTACTTTGGATGTTTTTGACCATGTTGCAGTACTTTTCACACAAATTCCCTCTAAACCTGTATGACTTCTTTACTTTATTTTAAGACTGCTGGGGTCCAAACAACATTGGCTTTCATTGCATAGATGGAAAAAAAACATCATAACACAAAGTTAAAATGTGTTCTTTTGTGTGCAAACAGGAGTAGAAGGGTGAGTAAATGACAGAATTTCATTTTTGGGATGAGCTATCCCTTTAAATACATTGTTATCCTTCTTGGATAAGAAAAAGTGGTCTGTGACTGAAAAGATGTTGGTAATTTTATCGACTGTTGTAACAGCGGCAGCAAGGCTCTATTACCCAGGGACTCTTAATCACGGCAGGTCCCATAAGTAAAAGCCCTTATCATGTGCGAGGAACAGCACTGCGAGTGCCTCGTAGATAGAGTGAAGAGAAGCAGACATGCTCGCTCTAATTCCCTTTGACAGTCTGGGGCCTGTTTGCTACCTGGTTAAGCCCTGGCTTTTTCATTTCGTGTTTGGTATAAACTGACAAAAGGGAATATGGCAGCACGCAGCTGAAGGAAAGTGGAGAGCTCTTTACGGGTGATTGACAGCTCTTGTCAGTCAGTGAGAGGCACCTGCTTAGGCCCTGGCGGAGTGCGTCCTTCAAGCTGAGGCGCAGAGGTGTTGTCGTAATTATCTGGGAAAAAAGGAAACACAATTAACAGTGAGCATTTAGCAGTGAGAGATTATTTACTGGGGCCTGTCCAACAGAGGCAGACGCAGACTTGCGCTGGTCTAGAGAGATCTGGGCTGTCCATCAAGTCGGGATGTCCAACTGGACTGATCCAATTAAATCCAAAGATGATTCCACAAACCAACCCTTTCTTTCCTATAATGAAATTTCTTCAGATGGTAATTGGCCAGTATTGTAATTTCCTCCGAGTATGAGTGCTTTTTTTTAAATATTGAAATAGTTCTACATCTTTATCGTCAGAAAGAACACCATTGCTATTGTGTGTGCGTGTGTGCGAGTCCTCAAAGACTGCCCGTACGAGTCCTTGGTCTAGAGCCATCTACATGGGAGGTGGGTTATTCAGAGGCCACAGGCATGGAGCTTCTGATTGAGTCGTTGAAGGAGTAACAAAAGCTATGAAGGCTTGCGACTGAGACGGGGGTCTGCCAGCGCTTCTCCGCACTGCGACGAGCTGCAGAACAGCCCCTTTCACTCCAGAGAAGGGAAATCAAATGAGAGTCTGGGTGTGGGGTCCGCAGGTCAGCGAGCAGGTGGGCGAGGGAGGGAGAGGGAGAAGAGCGGGCGGCAAGCGGGCCCTCACATCTGGGCCGAATTAGAAAGGTAAAACAACCGAGGCTGAAAGCAGGAGAAGGGGAGGCGTGTGTGAGGATGTGAAAGACAGATCTGCTTTCTAAAGCAAGACCAGGTTAGCGAGGCTGCAGGGGGCCCAGATGAAAGTGATTAAGCGGCTGGGCTTTGAGAAGCAGGTGCCCCTCTGCTGGAGAGAGCTTCCCCTACACGTCCAACCACAGACCCACAGTGTTTACACTACCTACCGTCATGCTGCTCTATGACTCACGGAGAGACAACCTGGAAAATGATCAATGTCAAAGCTTTTGCTTTGCTTTAAATCATCGGTCTTGAGGAGCCCAACCAGCCACGTTGTAGATTTGAATTCTATTGGTTAAATATTGAAATGTTATTATTAAATTGTAAAAAGTGAGTAATGTTGCCTGATATCTAACATTTCATTCTGATTATTATGCATGGGAATAATTAAAAATGCTAATGGTCCGTTTTTTTTTTTTTTTTTTTTCAGATTATTGCTTGATTTATTAGCTGTCAAGCAATTGCATGCACCTGGGATAAAGCGTTCCATTTTATTATGCTTCTCTATTTAGAGCGTTTGAAAGATGAATTAGAGAAGCTACATTTCATGATTGTGTTTGTTTTAACCAGTGTTGTTCTGCCTTTATAAAACATATCATGCTGGCTGCTCAATTATTCAAAGTGGATTACCTCATCTCACTTTACCTCATCAATTAATTGTTCCAGAGTTATTTGAAACTATCATGCCGTGAGATTTCTTGGCCGGTTGATTTAATATCCTCGGCTCGCCCTTTCTCGACTCCACGAGACCACAGCAGCGCAGGGAGAAACAATTCCTCCAGCAGCCAATGAATACAGCGTTCTGAATAGTCCCTTAATTCCCTGTGGCTCTATAACATTCACTGTCTACCATGTTCTTGTCCTCCCTTGTTTCCCCAGTTAGGACTGACACATTTGATAATTGATTCATCGCTACATTAACTAACGCAATAATCAATTATTCCAACTGTTTTTTGAGGGAGAAACAGAGGCATATTAAAAAGGCATTTATGTCAGCCGCTCGGTTCTAAAATGTTTTGGGTGCAATGTGAGCTTTGTCTGATGATAAGCGCTTCTAGCATTTTTCCCCTTTCGTTCTCCTCTTTGCCCGTTCGGCTGCTAACTTAGTTAGGCAGCACAATGAAGTGAAAAGTTTCCCTGGATCGCTTTTTCCATTTTCAGGATTTCATTGCACCGTTTATTCCAACATGACAAGAGTAGCTCTGTGGGGCGGCATTTATTCCCATGCATCTGTTGGCTGGCGAGTGGGAAGAGCCCTGGCTTGGCTTGAAGGCCAGTGTGTAGGAGTCAAACTTACATATAGAGGCTATGCAAAGCAGCTTCAACAAACAGCTTCCCTTTTTATGGGTTTTCATCTAATTTGTCTTTCAGGAATATTCTATGCTGAACAGAATATTCAATTTTGGTAGCCATATGCTGGCTATAATTCTTTTGGAAAAAAGTAACAATTCTTTTTGAAAAAGTAGCAATTCATTTTGAAAAAGAAGGATAATGCAACAAAGTAATAATGTAACAAATGTGTGCTCTTCTTTTTCCAAAAATAATAGTAAACTTTTTTTCAGAAAAGAATCGTTACTTTTATCAAAAAGAATAATGTAACAAAATAATGTAACAAAAAATAATAATGTAACTTTTTATTTTTGAAAAAGTACTGTAGCAATTCTTTTTGAAAAATTAGCTTTTCTTTTTGAAAAAGTAACGATTCTTTTTGAAAAAGTTGTAGTTCTTTTTGAAAAATTACGCTACATTTTCCGCTACTTTTGCAAAAAGAATTGCTACTTTTTTTCAGAAAAGAATCGCTACTTTTTAAAAAAGTTTTGTTACTTTTTTCAAAAAGAATCACTACTTTAAAAAAATTAAATAATGTAACAAAATAATAATGTAACAAATGTATAATAACACTGTATTAAATTATTTATAATTACATTGTAATAAACATATAATTACATTGTAATAATGTATAATAAATAATAAATTAAGACTGTAACAAATTTATAATTACATTTTACACTACTTTTTTCAAAAAGAATGGCAACTTTTTAACTTCAAAATAAAAAGTGTAGCTGAATTAATGTTTAGCTGAAAGTGTTTATTTTAAAACCACAATTTTGAAACCACAACCCTCACTAATGTCAGAATGTTGATTTTTAAACACAACTTCAATGTGTGCTTCTTTTACCGATATATTTAACGATATCTTTTACATTTCTTATCCAAACTATTTTTATTAACAATGGAAGTACACCTGTTTTGACCTGATGTCCATTGGAATGGACAAAAAAAAAAAAATCACAATGAAAGCAATTATATATATATTTTTTTTTTCATTTGTTTTCATTTATAGAAACCTCATGAGCTGGGAAAATGTACTTTTATATTTTTCAGAAACTTGAAACATAATTCAGGTCTGGGGGGTTAATAAAAACAAGAGATAGAAAACCACTTTTAAACTTGAAAGCTCTAGGAGGACATGCATTTAGAATTTTGAGTCTCAGAATAGTAATAATGATAATAATGATAATGATAATAATAATAATAATAATAATAATAAACTAGAAAGTAAAGTTTGTTGGTTTGAAAAAGTTTGAAAGTTTTAGAAGCTTTTACATTTAGTGACGTGGAAATGGAAAGACATTGCTAGAACCTTTTACATTTAGTTATGTGGAAATGGAAAGACATTGCTAGTGTTCCAAATTTATTAAAATGTTAATTTAGATTTCCAATACTATATAAACTGAGGAAGTTTATTACTGTGAATTTTATAACAAAGGTTAATGTCACAAACCTGTATGTCCTGATGTTTCTATTGCAAGTTGAATTCAAGTTAAATCACCTTTTGTTTGTGAGTTTTAATGTGTGTGTGTGTGTGTGTGTGTGTTTTTCTGCAAAATCAATATTTGCCCTGAAACTGTTGGCTTGAAACTGATCTTTTTTTTTTTTTTTTTTTGCAGAACCAACATTGGCTGTTGCATTTTGTTCTGTAAAACCAATGTTTAGCCTGTGGTATGTACCAATCTGTGGTATGAAACTGCTGGCCTGAGCCTGCTGTTACATATGGTTCTGCAAAAGCAATGTGTGACTTGAAACTGCTGACCTGAAACTGCTGTTACATATGGTTATGGTTCAGAAGAACCAATGTGCCTGAATCTGCTGGCTTGAAACTACTGTTGCATTTTGTTCTGCAGATTCAACATTGGCTGTTGCATTTTGTTCTGCAGAACCAATTTGTGGCCTGAAACTGACGGTACGCCTTCAAGTTAAGTAACTGCAGACTTGTAAAAATGCACAGAATTAAAGCCATTACTAAATTAGCCTTGAACATAAGTTTATAAACCTCGAACTTGGGGATCAACATGCTCTAGGCCTTAGCTGATAGGACTACATTTTTTTTATTAGATTTCTTTAAATCTTAGATTCATTTTTATCAGTTGTAGGTCAAATAACAAGAATGCAAAACACAATGTCGCCACAAAGTGGCAGCAAAGCACAAGAGAGGTTGAAAAAGTGGATGGGATAATAATACTAACAACAACATTATTAATCCATCTATTTTTTAATTACATTCATAATTAATATGAATAAAATAATGCAAGTTGACAATTTGCTCATTTTTGGTTGTTGATATGTTTGCCATACTATTTATGTATTTTATGAATAAAGTTCCTTCCTTGCACACAAAAATTGGCAATCTCATAATGAAGTTAGCACATCTGCTGATCCAAGCTAGTGGTGAAGACAGTTTATGTCCTCTGTCTAGCTTTTTATCCTGTTTAAACATTTTATAGAGAGTTTCATTTTATAGAGAGGATTATAAAAAATGCATATGGACAAAATGATGTGTAAATCCAAGTGTTACTTAAAATCAAATTTTCTGTACGTTAACATTTAAGAACTTTTAAGACATTTAATCAATTTGTTCTCTCATATCCACTGTATGTATTTTGTGAGTCTCTTGCTGTTCTTATACTGAGATGTTTCCCATTATGTGTTTAATAGCCATGTCTTATCTGCTTTAAATTAATCACAGCCATGAGGTTAATTTTCTGAAAACACTCTAATTTGCACCTATTATGAGCATTAGACTTTTTTAATGGCAGAAAAAAAGTATAAATTGGCTGCCAAGACATCAGCCCTTTACCTTGTTAAAATTCCTTGCAACGGTACTTAATGGAAATCCAATTTTCACAAGGGCCATTTTAAGATGTATTAATTCACTCAGCTCTCCAGCAACAATTTAATCTGGGAGAAGGTAACTAAAATATCCCTTTCCTTGCCTATATTCTTCTCTCCGAGGGATTTGGATTTTGAAGGACTCTTGGGTAGCATGTTATTGCTTTGCCTTGAAAGTCCATTCTCTGGGACTGTTCCTACCAGGCTTTGCTTTGTGATGGGTCTTTTATGAGCTAATTGGAAAGGTCTGCAGCATTATGCTTGCCGTTCGCTTGGCACTCTCTATTAATGGTATTCCCAGGTCTCGGCAGGCACTTATGGCTCTGTCTTTTATCACCTAATGGCCCACACCCTCATCTGAGCGTGAGGAAAGCACAACGTGGCAATGGTTTCCCTCACTAGCATCCTCGCCTAATGGGTCCTCTGATGTGGAATCACACTCCAAACTAAAAAAAGTGATTTTCCAGATTTCCCATAGCGATTTAAAAGAGAATAAAAAAGCGTTTCTTCAAAGCCACATGTGCTGATGATTGAGAGGGCTTCAAGCGATGCTTAAAGGAATGTTTCAGGTTCAAGAGAAGATAAGCTGTATTGACAGCATTTTGGCCATATCAGTAACCACAGATTAAAAAAATAATTCACTCTTCAAAATGGTAATTTTGAAATCACTTACATTACATTTTCATGCATTTTTTCCAGTGGCTTTATCCAAAGGACAATCTACCAAAAGTTTACAGACACTCCAGGAACTCTGCAATACTGTAACCACAATTACAGTAAATAAACTGCCTAAATAATATTCATATGTGTATATACATTACCATACAAAAATATGGGGTCATTAAGATTTAATTTTTAAAAATGAATACACAAAAAATGCCTAATTATACCTTTGTCGGCATAAGAATAAGTTAAAATGTAAAATATAGTAAAAATGTATTCAAATAAATTGTCATAATATTTCACAATACTACTGTTGTTATAGTAATTTTTCATTAAATAAATGCAGCCTTGGAGAACAGAAGTGACTCTTTTTCAAAACATAACAGACCTTTTGAAAAGATAAGTTTGATAGTTAGAGGTATAGGTATATATGATCTTTTAATTATTAATATTGATGAACATTATGACACAAATGCATTGAAAAAAAAAACTTTTTTTAAACCCAAAACATTCTTTTCACATCAAATATTAATTTTCTGCCATTTTTCTTCTGAGTTATATTTTAATATTTTATAGCTCTTACTTAGTAAACCCTCTGACATGGCCCTCTTTTTGGTGTAATGATAAAAAGACTTTGGAAACTGCTAACCTGAACCACATGCAAAGAGCACTTAAAGAGAGAAGTTCCTCTCTGTTGACTCTTGATTTTCCAGCAGCCTTTGCCCTTCTTTTAATGAGGTGCAAACGCTCACCCTCATACACAGCACTGACTCAGACAAACTCTATTGTGTGCATGTGTCAGTACAGGAGACTTTCAGTCAGGGAAGAGAATCGGTGATGTCATGGGGGTGTGGCACATAAGATTTCATCCTACTCAGACGGAGTGGCTGCAAGTTGAGTGACAGTGTTTAGATGGGTGGGGGTTGGAGTGATAGAGGTGGGGCGGAGGGGGCTGTTCTCTATGCACATGTCTATTGAATCCAACTCCAAGACCAAAGGAAATGGCAAATTTAAGGAATGATAGTGGGGCTGGGGGAAGGATGGGAGGGAACGGTGCAGTGGCCTGTAGATGAACCTAATGGGGACTTCGCTCAGCAGGGTCATCTCAAGTTCAGGCCTTTCCCTGGCTGACTGGAAGAGCGACGCATGGTGGAAGGGGCTGCTCATGGCCCCCTCAGGACCCTTTGGTTTAGTGCAAACATGTTATCGTAGAACTTCTGTCAATTGAGAATGCTGGCAAGCATGCATCTCGAGACTTCATTTTTAAGTTTTTTAGAATTTGACTTTTTCAAGAGATGAATCTCTCCTTAGCATGACATTTTTAGTACAGCATGTTGTCTTCTCGGGATACCTCTCGTGATGCACAATATATTTCAGAATGCATTATCCATCAATTAGCGCTCTCAAAAAAGATAGGCATTAAAAACACTAATAATTTAAAAGCACTGTTGAATGCAATCTTTAGCAGAACTCAAAAATAATATGAAATTGTCATTCTGTACATTATAATAATATTCACATATTATTTAGCCAGTTTAGCAATTGTAATTGTGGTTACAGTATTGCAGAGTTGTGATGTTTACATTTATTAGTTGCCTTTAAATTGATTTTTTTAATTATATTTAGTCAGAATTTATTAAGCAAATGAGGTCTTCGCTTTTACAAAAATCCTTTTTTTGAGATGTTTATTAAATTCATAACAGAAGACCAAATTTTGGAGGCTGCTAGTTGAAATGTCTACTGACTAAATAAAAAAAAAAAAGAAAAAAATAAATCTCAAAAAGGACATTTTTTTTAGAGTGCAGACCTTCTTTGTGTTTTTGACAGACATTTTGGAAATAGCACTTGAAACAGCTGGGCGAGTGAGGGATTGCATTGCTTTGCATCGATCATTAATTTAGATGATCTAGTATAGAATTATTAATTTATCAATAAAATGAAATAATTATTTTTAATATTGGTGATGAATCCCTTGGAACCTCAACTAATAAATTACCAAATGTGTCACCTCAAAAGAGAACAAATGAATCCCGAGCAGCTTCTTACATCAGGCCCATCATTAAAGCTCCGTCTGTGACATGATATTTAAAGGTGGTCGATTCCAGGTGAGAGTCTGTTTGGCCATATGGTGATGGAGACAGATATTGTCCTGGGTTAAGACAGAAAGGAGACAGTCACTGGATGCTTCAGGAGTTAGCTCAGTTCTCTGGCACTTTGCACAGACAGGACCAGCAGGAGTCTTTTGATTGAATAAGTAGACCGTACCATTATGTTACGCCCAGAACAGTAATGGAGGGTGTAGGCTGGGAGATAATGAGATGAGGAGTTGGCTTACACAGAGAAGTGAGTTAATGTAGTGACACTGCAAATAAAACTCATGTTTCTGAAGAGAGCAGGTGTCTGTTGACAAAGACTGAACCCTGGGGCTCAAATCCCGTATGTGTCTGCGATTAAAGTAACCGAGGAAGAGAAAAAAAAACACTTCATGAGGTGTCGCGTGGGGGACTTTGTTGAAATGTTTTAGGCACAATGAATTAGTACGAATTAGCCACTCACGAATTCGTACGAATTGGTCGTGAGATAGCGTAGGAGAACCTGCTAAAAAATGTTTTAGAATGAACAGCGAAAACTGATGACATCTATTTGAATTCAAAATCTGTTGTCTTGCTCTCTTCATAGTAAAATGATCATAAAATGTTGCAACGGTCACACATACATATTCTCTTATTCATTTCCATTTTATCATTTAGCAGACGCTCTTATCCTAAATTATCGCATAATACAAGAGCCAACAATGCATAAGAGTACGTAATTTGTTTAGAGAATTATAATGCAATTGGGAAGACGGATATAACTGCGGAAGACAGATTGTCATGACGTTATAAAGTGTGAACTTGCAAGACATCATTCAAGATGTGAGTGGTGAAGTTGAGCTCTCATGCTGTTTTATTTGCCATTAGTGTTGTAGAACCAAGTTGTAGTCGATTTATGTGTCGACTGGTGTTACATGGAGTTCTGCCTTCACAGGTTGAGCTGAAAGTGTTGTTCCTTCATCTCGCTTTTCATTTATGCATGTACGACATTAAGTTTGTTCTTCTTGGTTTTGGAACTCAACCTTTTACTTTTCTCTTGCCAGTGTCGTAATCCCATTTGATAATTCAGATTTTAACAAGCGCACCAAAAAGAAAGATCAATGGTAACCCTAAATGATAGGTTTAAAGATGGTTTTGAACTGTGATGCCTCTCTTAATTGCACGAGAATTAATTGCATTTACTTGCATGCTGTTGTACTGAAAGTTTACTTCTAAGGCATTCTTGTGACCAAATTGTTGTTCTTGCCAAGGAAAAGATACACAACTTGATTTATAGCATACCCTGATTTGCTAAAATGAAGGTCAAAGTTTTATTTCTTTCTACTATCCATTTATAGCAAGACAAGCCTTTGAAATCTGTTGATATTATTGTGCAAGTACATCCTGGACTAAAAGCTCTATGTGTATGCAAATGTTGCACTTTAGCTGACATCTAAACTTCCACTGAACTTGCTTTTTCCCAGCAAGAGTTTGTGTTACTAGTATGTCTGGTATGCAAAACAAATTGTTTTACACTTGTGTCCATATTTAAAAGACTCAACAAAGACAGATTCCCAACCCATCTCCTTGACTGTGGCAAACTGAAGGGGGGAGAAGTGGAACTGAAGAGCAGGCCAGAGGGTAGAGTGGGGCATAATGGAGGGGTAGCACGGGGGGTTGATGGGACTGGTGTGCATGAACAGGGGACCTCTTGGTGAACTACGTAGTCGCGAGCCGGGTCATTGGGGTGAGGCTGTCAGAGCGTGCCTGAAACAGTAACCCAGGGGTTCAGCCAGAGTTCACACACAAAATGTGTAGGATCCATGTCCTCTGCTGGCTCGACCACACCAGCAAATTCTGTCCCGCAAATACCTACAGCCCTGTCACCAAAAGAGCTTAAGAAAAAAAAAACTTCCTTTGAAAAATATTTTTTTACAGCCAATCTGTATGGGTACAATTAAGTGTCAAACTCATGACTCATCATGGGGAGAAAAAAGTCTGAAAATATGCTTTTGGTATAGTTTTCCATTTTGGTAATCTGTATTTTTTTTCTTTTTCTGAAGAAATATCCTTAAAAAAGATGAATGTATATGAAAAAATACCATATCTTTTACTTATCTATTGTGTTTATATTTCTTTTTAAATATGTTGAACATGTAATTATTCATAAGAAAAAAAGTATCAGATAATACAATTGTATTACAGCATAATAAATTTGGGTTTGGGAGGATTTGAAATGTTTTTGAATAGTAATTGTGAAATATTATTACAATTGACTTTCTTACTTTTTACACAACAACGATGTAGCCTACTTAAAAAAGACAAAAGTTTTTCTTTTGTGTTTTTGAAAAGATCTGCGTACAAGCAACGTGAAAACGATCAGTGAAAACGATTATGCTGCATTTTTGTAGAAACTGTGATACGTTTTTTTCAGGATAACTCAATGAATAGAAAATTACAAATTAAATAAGAATACTTTTTTGTTTAT
>JAOTRC010000017.1:8412592-8428006 GCA_027497675.1 Cyprinella lutrensis | reverse complement strand
GCTGAAGAAGTATTGTTCATTCTTTGTTAATGTTAACTAATGTAGTAACTAATGAACCTTATTGTAAAGTGTTACCGCTTTACTTTTACTATTTCTGCCATTATTTATAGTCTAACCATTAACTAGTATGCTATTCGAATTTAGTTATTTGAATTAAGTTTCATCTTGATACACTAGGCACATGCAAATTAAAATTCAAAATGCCTGACGGACAGTATATCTGATCCAGGAACATTGAGTAGGGGTTCTTGACCAAAGGTCCAACTATTTTAAAGTCGACATTAAATTTTAAATTAAATATTTTCTTCCATATTGTGACTTGTATCTGATAAAAACAGCTTTGTGAATGGGAAATTGCGTACGGCAGAAGTTGATTTTGTCCATCATGAATATTGTGGGGATATTTTGTTGCTGTGATCCAATGCTCTAAAGCTGGTGACTTTAAAAGTCTGCAATAATATCTTTCCAAGAGTCACTTTAAAAACCCAAATATCAAACCTAACTTCCTATTGAAAGACATTATCAAATACTTGCATGTAAATGATTTAGGGGCCATTTACACAACACAGTCTTCAACCAAAATTGGGAAACTTTTTATGTGTTTTGGTCATTCATTTACCTGACAATGGAGTTTTGTCAGCTTCAGTTTTTCGCGTGCATTTGAATGCAGTTCATTGGCGTCTAATTCTACTCAAACCCCACACTTAAACCTACCAACCAATGCGTATCATATGCATGTAAAAACTCACTTTATTGTATAAATTACACAACAGTACACACGATGCATTTAGTGTGATCGGGTTGGTTTAGTTACACACGTTTTGGTCCTATTGGCCTTCCAAATAATACACCGTATTAAGTCGTTTTCATGGATCCGTGTGAAAGGGGATAGGTTTGAATATGTCATCTGTATGTGAAAAGTACATCATTTAGCACATTGTCGTGTAAACGTATTAGTGAGGATCTCATGAAAACTGTTGGCCGAGTTAAAATAAATAACAGTTGTTTTGAAATTGAAACCAATAAGTTAGTTAGGCAATTCAAATCCGACATTCTTTAATTAAAAGTTGTCGATTTATTTTAATATTACATAAAACATTTTTTTTCCCAAGATTTGTTATCACAACTTTTTTTCTTTTGTCAAATCAACTTAAATAATTTATTTAGTTCAGATAACTTATTATTTTGAGTTTCTGATGATTAAATCAATCTCCTTCGTTGTATTAACTCACTTTTTTCCAGTTCAATCTACTTAAAATTTTAAGGCAACCAGGTTACTTACTTTTTTAAGTTAAACCAACAATATATATTACAGTGTGGTGATTATTTAGGGACAATTTCTAATCACTCTTGTTTCGAGTAGTTAACACACTACTTAAGCACTTGTCAAACTGGGATGTTTAAACCCTGAAAGGGGATGCAGTTCCTCAGACAGTGCTCAGATCTTTGCAAAAGTGATTAGCGCCACTGATCAGCTTGGTCAGCACAGACTGGAAACAGACAAATGGGATTGATGAAAGTCGTGCTGCAGTCCCCTAGTCAGGAACAGACCTGAGAGAACACATCTGTGATCAATAAAGGGCCGTGAGCTCTGCTGAGCGTGGGATTTGTTTACTGAGTGTTTCAGTGTGTATGTGTGTGGTGAGACAGTTTGCTCGAGAGTGCAAGACAGCAAACAGCACCAACAGGCTGGACTACACGCCCCACATGTTGCACAGGCCCGATGTTGCCATGCGGCGAAAGGCTCTTCGCAGATCTGAGGTTTGGGACAAATCCATCAGTTCATGCATCATTTACCAAACATCACAAACACACCATGGGTAAATCATGTTCGGTTTTGATGACCGACAGCAGGCATACATAAAATAACAGTCCACTGGCGCTTTGAACTATCACTGTAAAACTCTGAATAATAATTGTGATTCTGAATAGTAAGTCACTTGAAGAGATTACATAACCACAAAGAATGAGTTCACTTTTAAACTACGTTGCAAAAACAATAGTGGTGGAGGGAGACACTTCTTTGCATATTAATGCAAATTTCACTTTGAATTTGACTATTAAACATGCTGTACCTATTTTAAGCATTGTAGTTAGATGTACATGATAATTCGTCCTGTCCTTCACTGGGTCTGATAAACCGTGTCCATGGGTTTAATCCACGCTTTAGGGTGTTCCCACAAGGCTGTTACTTTCTCATCATGACGTCCCCTCCTCCCATTACCTGGTGTCACTCTATGATGAGTCGTACGGGCGGCAGGCCTCCTCCTCTCTGCCCACACTGCGCTCCTGGCATTCTGACAAACTGGCCTGGGTCCCGGAGAGGTCAGACCATCCAGTCCAAGGTATTAAACATTCCTTTCACTCCAGATGGGGTTTAATGCAGTTCGGCCAGCATTTTGAATTAACGTCGGAGACCACTTCTGTAAATCATTGTGGATATCAGTTATTTTAATATGTTAGCTTTTATTATTAGTCCAATGTCTTTATTTTTGTCTTTTACTTGAGCAGAGAGAAAATAACAGTGTCAAATGTACATGATAAATTGATGTCTGATATTTTTCAGTGGGTGATTTTAAATCAATAGTTCAAATTAAAAAATAAAAATTCAGCCATCATTTACTTACTCTCGTCTCATGTTGTTTCAAACCTGCATGGCTTAATTTTCTTATAAGGAGATTTGTAGATAGCTATTTCTACTAATGAGACATTCAAGCTTTAATAGTGCTTTCCCTTTTTAAAAAAAATAGGCTTAGTGGGAGTTGAAGAACAGAAACGAACAGGCTACTTGAGTAAAAGTACAGATACCCTAATAAAATATTACTCCAGTAAAAATGACTTGCTTTAGAATGCACTTAAAACCAAGTACTGATCAATGAACCATTTTTTTAATTTATTCTAGCCAGCACTAGTCAGTAGTGTGCACTAATAAGAAAGATTAAAGCAGACATGTAATTGGCCTATGTAGGCTATTGATCTACAAATAATCAAACTTTTTTTATAATCAAAACTTATGATACAGTATCAAAACATTAAACTTCAATATAGTAAAATGTCAATTTTAGTTACTTATAATTTAACTGCACAAATATTCAGTCATGATTTAAATTGGAGTTCATTTACAACAATCAATACTAAATAGCAACTTACATTTCTCACCATCAGTTGATCCGATATCCCGGTTGGGGCTTGGCTCGGTTCTTGGCTCAGTGAGTTGTTGACTCAGGAACAGCTGCAATCAGATCAGTCAGATTTACAAACAAATTGTTTAGTGTAATTTGTAATAAAAAAATTAGGTACCTTAAGTTATTGATAATAACTCGTCAACATTGCTCTTTTTATTGAGTCATTTCAACAACTGTTTGGTGACGCTAGTGGCACTGAAACAACTTGTTTTTCATGCCTCTCTTTTTTCTTTCTGCCTCCCTCTGTTTCTTACACACAGGCCCTCCAACTAAGTTTGGCTTGGCGGAATCTTGGCGGGCTCGCATGCAACAACAGCGGGCAGTTGTGCCCACACTAAGCGTGTATAAGTCTTCATACCCTCTGCACCCCATCAGCACCTTCTGTCATTCTCGCCACGTCAGCATGCCCAAGCGGCTCTCCAGCAGTCAACACCCTGCCAACCACAGCAACAGGGACCTGGCACTGAAACACAGACCCTGCAGACAGGTCTCCAGTAATCCAGCCAGCGTGCTGTGACCCTTACCCTTTGTCTCTCACCAACCTCAGCCCTCCAGTATCACACATACTCAACCAGGAGAAGGCTTAGACTACCTTATTTTGTTGACCAGTGACTCTTAAAACAAAATGAATAGGAGCATTTTGGCATTTTTGAACCTAGACAAATAAAAGAGATACAATACTGTAATGTGGTCAAAATGTTACAATTCAAATTTAGATTTTAAGTGAAAGTGACATCTGAAGGCCAAGTATTTTCCTTTGCATTTAACCAGATTTCAGTGGCACGGGGAGCAATTGGAGGTTAGGTGCCTTGCTCAAGGGCACCTCAGTCATTCCCTGCCACTATTAAGAATCGAACCCACAACCTTCGGGTTACCAGACTTTCTAATCATCAGGCAATGACTTTCCCATTTAATGCATTAGTTTTATATTACATTATATTTTTTTGGGTAACGTTCCCTTTTACAGTCTAGTTACCCATGTAAATACTATGTACTTATTTTAGAAACTACAATTACTGAGTAATAAATAACTAGTACTAACCCTGAACCTACCCTAATCTACCCCTGTTATGTACTTACCTTATATTAGCCAGTCTAGTTAAATACTCTGTAAGTACTGCTCTGTAAAAGGAAGCGTTACCATTTTTTTGCATATCAATTAAAGTAAAAAGCTGAACAGAAACATTAATAATTGAACAGAAACATTAAACATTAATCATTGAACAGAAATATTAAACATTGTCCCATTTGTATATTTGAATGACAGCAGCAAGTTGTCCTGATGTCCATCTGAGTTTTGGTCTCAAACTTGGAGAAAAGCACATTTTAAGAAAAGTTTTATACCCTCAGCAATCACAAACTGCGGTAACATTTTTTTTTGTTTGTTTGTTTTTTTTGTTAAATGTCATATGTTATATGTATGAGGCTGTGTACATTGTGCATGGAGTGTAACAATGATATGTGTGGAAAGAATATCCTTATAGGACAATAAAGACTCTCTACTCTACTCTTGATAGACTGTTCTTTCTCTGCTTACTACATGTTGGTGTGTATTTGCAGGACTATTTTTATGCACACTAGTGCTATTAACTGTGCACGGGTGAGCGAAATATAGCTTTTGTCATGTTAACAAAAACACTTTTTACACGACCTGCTCCATTATCAGGTGCACGCAGAATCGAAAGTTCATTTTGACCACAGCGCTAGTTTAGACAGTCGAGTCATTTATCGACACTCTAAGGGGACTTTCATAACTCTTATCTCATTAAGTGTTTAATTATGTTGAATCAAAGTGTTTAATTACACGGAATCGGATGCTATATTTGACGTCCAACCATCTGTGTTCACACTTCTCCTGCTGTGTAGGTTTTCTCTCACTGTGTTCTTCGGCTAGCCTTTGGAACGTTCCAACTATGTGTCTTTTTGCGTTTGTCACCGTCACCGACTTCTTTTGTGGCAAATTAGTTCTGTTGAGATTCCATCAGACCTTGAAATCTCCCCCACATGATGGTGCTAGAGCTACACACAGAGAGCAACGATACATCACAGGGAATTGCATCACAGCACACTCTCCTCTGCATGCCACCTTCTTTGATCACATATGCATACTCGATTGTCACGGTGATTGCATTGTATACCCTCATTAACATAAACTGAATATGTGATTGCTTTGTTTTTGACAGCATAATTGCATTTAAATTTAATTAAGATCCTGGTCACACAAACACCTCCTGCTGCATATTTTGTCAGAACTCATTACTTATTGAAGTCTAACACAAGAACCAATACTTATTATAGATGAAATCATTTTATTGCTAGTTCTTCAGAAGATACAGAAATGTGCTTGAAGAGGCAAAGCATTAGGTTCTTCTTTCCTTAACCATTAAAGTCATTAGTTCTCCCTATAATGTTTAATGGTATGCGCACAAAAAAAGATAAGCTTTTCCTCTGGACTGTCCAAAGTGTTTCTGTGATATGCAAAGAACCATAAATCCCATTTTCATGACTACAAGAATTGTGTAAATGTCATGAAAAATTACATTAAAACTAAATATAATACAACCAATAATTTACATTACATTTTATCTAAAAAAAATATCCTGGTATCATGTAAGACTAACACAAAACAAAAAAGAAAGCAAAATAAAAACCGATCCATATAATTATCCAGCTTACATAAATTGTAGTAATGGCAGCCATTCGTGTTGTTTATGATACCATCTCCACAATTGCACTTCAGCTTTATTCTACACACAGTATTGATTGGTTAAAATTAGCCACAGTGTTTCAAAAGCGCTATATTTACTGAAACATTTTAAGCACTTGCAAAGGACATTTCCAGGATTTAAAGGTTGATTTAGACATGAGGCCCAAAACAAACAAATAGCAGATTTATTTATCTATCAGTGAGTGCTGTGTAATTCTAGCCGAATAATAATTCAACGTAATAGCCTTGATATTTCATCTCAATTGCCACTAATAAGAACATTCCTCTAAGATGTGCAAAATCTGATCCCGAGTGTTTGCTCTTACCAGACAACTTCCGACTCGAAAGGTCTGACCTTATTTAAACACAAGTTTGTTGAGTGGTCCTGTCAGGCAGCACAAGGATGAATGGAAACAAAACGCCTTTAGCCGGAGATAGCACTTTCAAATCCTGAGCAACAAAGCTAGGAGATACCTCATCTGCAAGAAACCTCAAGGTAAATTGACGGCTCACGCAGTAGATAATGTTGTCCATGGCAACACACTGAAAGGCAGTGCAATGGGGAAGACGTATCGAGGAGCATTCGTACCACAGTCGGGCCACCGCGTGGAAACGATACACGCTGATGCCCAGAGGACTGATGTCAAAACGGTACAAGAAGTTCCTCACAGCCACAATTTCTGCGGTCTTGTCCCTACTACCCACAATCATGCTCTCTCGCCATGCGTTGGTTTTGGGATTGTAGCGCAAAAGGGTGTACCTCAATGTGCCCCCTGCAACAAACAGTTCATCATTGCAAGCCGTGGCCCGGTGAGCTACGGCAAACGTCTCGTTAGGAAGGGGTGCAACAAAGGTCCATTGGTTTGTTCTGGGGTCGTATCGCTCAACTGTTGATAGGCATTCTCCTCCAATGGCATAAAGATGGCCCTGAAGAGACACGAGTTTGCAGTGAGGCCTTGCCTCATTCATGGGGCATATTTCACTCCAAATTGAAGTCATCGGATTGTAACAGTACACTTTCTTTGAAGGGGTCGCTTCACGGCCCAGGCCTTGGAAACCCACAGCGATAAACAGATAATTATCCATGGTGCACATGGCACAACCTTTAGATAACACCTCCTGGGGAATGTGGGAATGAAGATGCCATGTGTCCTTATAATCATCGTAGTAATACATACCGCTGGATGTCTTAACTGATCCAGACTCTAAATCTGTAGACTGTGACAGACATTTACTCCAGTCCGGGGACTCCATATCTGCCACCACTAACCACTTCCTTCCTCTCATGCGTTGTGTTTGGATGTGATCACGCTCCCCTGCTTTCAGCCTGCCAAAGAGGCGTGGGTCTCTGAGGACCTGGAGGTAATTATCAGACATGACACGGAGAGCAGCTTGCTGAAGGGCAATGTGACTGTGTTTTTTAGCAAGCGTTAAAGTCTCCAAACAGTTGCCTAAATCAAGCTTTCCTGCTAGACTCTCGAGTTCTGCATTCCCCATGTTCTCTGGAAAGTGTAAGAATTTTGCTCCGGCGACAGTTTCGACTTGTGGTTCCTCTGGCGCATCCTGGTTTGCTATATCAGAGTCTAACAGGCTTGAAGGGATGTCAGTGAGTTGTGCTGGAGAACTGCTGCGAGGTGTTAAAGCCCTCTTTGTGGGTGACGGGATTGGAAGCTCTGAGTCAATGGCAGCAGTAAGATAGCTGTCTTGGCGGATGACTACTTGCCTGCGGTACCTCACAGTCTCTGGTTTTAAGGTTGAGGCTGGCTCGTTAGTAAAACGTGGAGTGATTTCAAGATCTCTCATTAAGAATCTAGAAGGTTGTGGACTTGGTGATCGGGAACGGTCCTTGAAATTGGGGGAGTCCAATGATTTTGATTTAAACAAAGTGCTGGCTTCATTTTGACAATAGACTGGACTGGCAGACCGGGTGCGGCTTAAATCTGAGACGAAATGAGAAGAGGACTCTATGTAGTACTCATAGATCTTTCCATGGATGCCTGTTCCACAATTCCCTTGCCCATCCAAAATAAGGTCAGCATTCTCTACTTTGATTTCTGCTTTTGACTGAAAACTCGAGAACATACCCTGGTGATCAAGGTCCTGCCTCAACTCCCTGCCAACACCTGTACCAGCTTCCAGCTTCTTGACCAGGCACGGGGATCGCCGACCACTTGGACTTTCAGGTCCTTTTTCGTTTCGATCAGGAAGTTGTAAAGTTAACTTCGGTTTGACATTCTTTGCCTCAATTATAGCCTCAGTTGTGTTGCTTGTACCTTCAGGTCCCTCCTCTGCACAATTTTGCAGGATTTCAGGGTGAGCCCTTTCCATTGCAACATCTTTAAGGCTTTCTTGCAAGGTTTTCTCTGGAGATGGTTGAAAATGATTTTCCCCGTCAGACACCTTTGCCGATTCACTCTGTGGTTCTTGCTCAGTATTGCAGTCGCTGTAGCTTCCTCGGGTAGCTTGCGCACCCTTTTGTTGAATTCTTTCACGTCCTTGACGTCTGTTTCGTGCCCTGGAATTGTAGAATCTAAAAATTAGGGAAACAAATAGCATGGTGCCCAAAGACAGAGTCAGTTTGCCCAGGAGCTGCATGTCAAAGCGCACTCCAAGCAATTCTGCAATTTGCATCTCCGTAGTGAAATCTCTGGTGGTCCGCTGGACATTGAATTTTATTTGAAGCCGCTCAGCGTATCCCAGCCAGTTTAGGTTGTTGTTTAGTATCTGCAAGCAGAAGCACACTGTCAGCTTTCTCTCCTCCCTCAGGGTGACTAAAAACCTGATATGTACAACAAGAGGATTTGCATCCTGTGTTCTCTAAGGGCGGGGACCAGTATCATTCCACCTGGAGCAGGTGATCGCTATGAAAACACATAATCAGACCAAGGTTTTGGAGGTTTATCTAGCCCCCTACTTTGTTCCAAAAGCTATTCTATTGACAACATGCAACATAACTTTCAAAATGTTATCATTGTAAATTTTTCCAGTGCAGAAAAAAGTACAACTCACCAAAACACAAGACATGCAATTTACATTGCAAATGGAGTGACGACTGTGTTAATACCAGAATATCTTGTTTTAATAGGTGATATGTCTATATACTGTAACTATGAAAATAGATACCATACCCTGGCTATTGCAAACATAATCAGTGGGAATGGTCAATGTAATTTACTTAAGAGGTGGAGTTGGCTGATATACAAAACAAATTACAATCATAAGACTATATGACCAGGATTCTGCTGTTTGAACAGTAAATACTGAGGATCAAAGTTCTTTTCCATGAACGCATGACAACAGTGTTGCTGATTAGCAAGGCTTTGAGAGATGATGTAAGGTAGCTTTGCATTCGCCAAAGACATTATTTGCATCCTCTTAAAAAAAACACTATGTAAAATGTAAGATATCATAACCTGTAATGCCAGCAACTCTAATATGGTTAACTTGCCATCAGAGAGATTGATCAGAATAGCCATAAACACTTTGCTAGACTGAATGCTGTTCTTGTGAGACACAGACTTTGTTTTGCTATGTGATAGCTGTCTTGTAACTGCACTAAGGAAACATGAACCAGCAAGCTTACTCCTGAATAATTGACAGAGAAGTCACAAAGGTCCACTACTCCTCTACCCCTTCTATCATGTGTCAAGTGAAGAGTTTTGGATCCGCAGACGCAATAATTTGGCAACATGCTGTGGAAAAGAATTGTGAATAGACTGAAACTCATAGTGAGTGTCACGTTAATGTCAGACCAAACTAATCCAGATGTACTTTAGCCTTGTTGTTTATAGTTTGTGCCAAATTAATTTGTACTCAATTGGCTTGTTATAGCACAAATATTGCAACCTAAACATATGAATTACAGAAGATATAATAGAATATGCCAAGACATCCGTAATGGATTCCTGGTGACTTAATTTTCTCAAGCAACCCAAACAAAGTAAATCACTACTATTGCCTTCCAATTTTAAACAGCATGTTAATGCGTCTTCAGGCAAAAAAAGGAGCAGAGATTAAACTTTAATTACTGTAACTGAAAAGTTCCAGAAATCCCTGATGATCAAATCTGTCAGAAGCAGTTGAAGATGATCATGAGTGAAACGTCTTACAGGCAAAACCTGACAAAATCTATATAAATGTCATTATTATTATTATAACTAGTAGTTGTGTTATAATAATTTTTCCAATAAACTTGTGGAGTGAGACCTAAAATAGCAAGGGCCCATCTTCCTGATTTTATTAAGCCCATACAACCACCTGTCTCACCTAGGCTTTAGACATAATCCTTTAATACATGGTGTGTCTAGAAAAGCTTGAATTGCAATTAATGTGAATGTAAAAAAGGAAAGAGATTACTTTGCATGAGGACATCCAGAGTAAGACAGGTTGGCAGAGGACAAACCCAAACAAGACCACCGAGAGCTGATCCGCATTCATATCCGAAATATGAATTGGCAATAATGGCAGCAATATTTCCCCCTCATGAAGCATTACTGTAGGTATACCTAAAAATATGTTTGGGGAAAAAGTTTTTGGTTTATAAAGGCAATCAAGACTATTTAACCTTGCATATACAAGTTGTCAGGTGTGTTTACAAAGGGTAAATAAAAGAATATGAAGAATCAGTAAGCAAGAATATATGCAAATGAAATGAAGAGAAAGAACATGCATATGTTACACCCTGTCGTTCCATCATCCATTGTGGAATCACATACAATGAGATCCAACAGTCTGAGACTACAAGAGTATATACTGTTTTCTTTTTTTGTTTCATTTTAAATGATACATATATTTAAAATGTGGGCAAACAAATTCATTAGATACTGTGTGTTGGGGTTTATCATTGTACTTTTGGGATATTCAGGTCTTCCGTCCTCCACAATGCACCTGCTGACAAACATGATTCTGGGAGACGTCCCTCCTCTGTCACTAAAGCTGAACCTGATATAACAGAGAAACACAGTACTTGAGCTTTTCACAATTCATAAAAGCAGAGTCAAACTGGTCACATAACTTTTAATGATGATTATTATTTCATTATATCACCACATTGTATTGACTCAAAAAAAGACAAACGGACAATCACACTCCAGTCATTTTAATTGATCATCTCCATGTTTAATACAGGTGATATGAAACAAATGCAACAACCCTGTTTACACTTGGCTTCACTTGAGCTTCCTTTGGGGGGGTGGAGGGGCCGTAATGGTGGCTAACATGATCCTAGCAGTAACTGTTAGGTTAGAGAGAGGACTGTACACGATGCAGGTCACTGAATATGCGACAAAAAACTTAAGGACAGGTAGGCGACAAACAGATGAGGAGGGGGAATCCTCTTTGAACGTCACATGCACCAACAACCCCAGAGAAAAGCTGTCGCCTTTCCCCTGCGGTTGAAAACAGTCACACGGATGTCATAGATACTGAACGCATGAAATCAGATCATAGAAAGGCCACTGATTTCACAGTTTTTCTAAAAGCCTGGGTTGGATTTCGGTTGGGGATAACCAGATGCACGCAATAAAGCCATTACCTGCTATACCCCCTTGCATCTTTCTCCCAAACCCGTATTAATTATTATTTTTTTCATTTTCTGCTCTGTAATATACTTCTCATTATTTACAGGGATGTACACAAAATACACTTAAAAAGAGGATCTTCCATTTCTTTGCAATAAAATGTCACAGGACGTTTTGTATTGTCTCTTTTTTGTTACATTCCAGCCGCGAGCATTCAAGAAAACAAAATGGAAAAGTATTGTGACCAAAAAACACAAATGGCGTAAAACATGGTCCTTAAAAAGGGGGTGTGTGTTCGAGTCCTGTTTGTGTCAGTGTGCAGTAATTCTATGGAGGCAACTTAAGGACGGCTAGTTGGAACTGAAGTGACAGCTTTGTCAGCAACCCACAATTCCTTAATGTCTTTTCTCCACACGCATGAGATTTTTGTTCAGCTCGATATTTGTTCAAACCCCAAATGCCTTTTTGCTTTTCCAAACGATTTCGTCTCTGTTGATTGACAGGCAAGTTTAAAGGAGAGAGAGAGAGAGAAAAAAAATCGTTGTGTGGAAAGGGGCAGACGGTAAGGTGGTGCTTTTTCTCATATTCAGCATGTTATTTTCATTTCATCTTATTTTTTATTCATGATCATCTCCATTTGGATCTTTTTTGTGTTCACAAAAATAGGATGGTGCGCCCCCTGTTGGGGGTTTCAGGTTCTCCCACGGATGAAAGCAGTCATGGTCTGGAGAAGGCTTGTGTGCCTGTGTGTGAAGTGTGTGTGTGTGTGTGTGTGTGTGTGTGCCTGACTGGAGAGGAGGCGTTTGTGTGCGTCTGAATCATGGATATTCACGTCAATTCAACAGTCAGTGTGAGAATAAGTGGTAGGCATATCAGTCCAAACTTGTGCAAACCAGGAGCTCCATCTGAAAGAAAAAATAAATAAATAAATAAAAGTAATTAGTATTTGGCAGGAAGTCGATCATTAAACCTTGGTCTAAACACTTGGTTTGAAACACACACACAGCCCTGTCATAATGCACTGTAAAAATGAATACGACTGAATATGTTAAATCTAATCAATAAAATTGAGGGAACAGATTACAATCAATAGGCTATTATTAATTAAATTTAACAAATTATTTTGAGTAACAATTAACCAAATGAATTACTTGAATTACTTGAACCAAATGAATTAGTTAACCATTTAAAATGAGTAGAATTTACACTTTTTTTTTTTTTTTTACAAAAATGTCGGAAAAACATTCGTTTTTAAAATATCGGAAAAACAAATAGAGTTCAGTGATTGCGGTCAAATGATTGTGAATTAATGATTATGTTAAAACAAAACCAATACCATCAAATCACCTTTATTTGTTCATCTGGCGGTTATATATCACGTATAACAGCCGAACAACATCTAAAGTTAATGATTTAAGGGTCAAGAGCCCAATTAAAGCAAACACTGATCACCATAATGGTGATTTAAATCATAGTTTTCTCCTTCAGTGATTCTGCTCGTTATCATCAGGTGTCTTCAATGGTGGCAATAAAAAAAGAGTTTTTAATTCATCTTTGACGTCAGTCTGTTTTTCCGATATTTATGTTTAGAAAAATTTGTACATTTTGCTCATTTTAAATGGTTAACTCTTAAGTAATTCACTTGGTTACTTTTTACTCAATTCTAATTTGTTAAATTTAATTAATAATATTGATTGTACTCTGTTACCTCAATTTTATTGATTAGATTTAACATAGGCTATTCAGTCATATTCATTTTTACAGTGATAGTTCACCCACAAACAAAATGTAGGCTACCTGTCATTATTAACTAACACACATCATTTTAAAACTTTGCTGTGTTTTGTGTGTGAGTGTGTATAACTCTCAAACTGAAATTCAATTATGCAGATCTCAAATTAAATATTCAAAACAGTGGATGTCATAATGATTATGATTATGATTGATTATGATTATTTCATAATGACTGATCAAGACCTGCAAATTCAAATCGACACTTCTATAGTGATTTTTTTGGAAGCGATAGTGAGTAAATAAAGACACACTTTTCATTTTTGGGTGATCTATCCCAAATGTAAAGGATCTTAAAGGAGAAAGCAGAGTTCCTCACTTTTTGCACGAGACACCCAGCTGAGGTACAGTGGGCTGTATGAGCTAGTTTTCTCATGTACTTCTCTGTAATTGTCTAATGCACTCTAAAAGGTTTGAACAAGCTGTAGAGAGGTGGTGGATCAGTGGGCCCAGATCTTTCATGCCTACTACACACTGTTCAATAAGCACAAAATGATGATGGCTGTCATAAGTATTATGGGCAATATTTCTTCAGAGCTAAAGTAATTTTATTACCATCTCTCCCATTTTCATTGACAAAACAAGTGGTAATATATAACATTACTTCTACATTTATGGCTTACATTGGTGTTAGTGCTACAATTAATATAACATAAGTACCACTTCATTTCTACAATATGAATAATTTGTTTTCTTTTATGGTTATGTTCAGAAAGGAATACTAGCATACTGCAGCACAGTATACTATAAACAGATTGGTCTAGTGATCAGTGATAGTATCTACATTGGACGTGGCGCTGTGTGCTGCAAGAAACAAAAGACCTACTCTACTTCATAAGTACTCCACACTGGAGCTACTTACACAAATATAAAACATAATATCATGTATAAAACCAATTATGAGTCCAAATGACCAAGTGGACAATACGAATTACAGCATCACTGCTGCGTACCGGGGGTTTGTGAGTGGATGATGCAAATAAAAACCTTGCAATGCTGAAAAATACAACTTTGCATTTATTTTGAAAGCTGTAAGTAACAATCAAAAACTATTATGTCTGATTCATATGAAATATTATTTGTGTTATCGAGTGTTTTAACCAAGAAATAAGTATTGCTTATCTGTCTGATGGACGGTTTACTTTTAAATACATCATCTCTTTGATTTACATTTACATTTATTCATATAGCTGACGCTTTTATCCAAAGCTACTTACAATTGCTATATATGTCAGAGGTTACAGCCTCTGGAGCAACTAATGGTTAAGTATCTTGCTCAGGGACACATTGGTGTCTCACAGTGGATTCGAACCCGGGTATGTCACACCAAAGGCATGTGTCTTATCCCCTGCGCCATCACAATTTTCCATACAAACAAACCAACAAAATCCAAGTGTCTTTGAGTGGCTATTCTGCATTCTGTGTGCTACCTTAATTCAATTCAAAAGGAGTTGCCACCCCAAGACAGCTCATGAGCTTCTTGGGTTTTTTTTTTGGAATGAAATCATCCAATCATAAGAGGTCATTTATACTTAAGGTATAGTAACAAAAACAACCTGTGGTCAGAGAGAGGGATGTAAATGGTCATGAAAACTAAATTACGGTAAAAGAAACCAAGACTAACATTTGACAAAAAAAGGTGCAGTGTGTGGCAGATTTTTTTTTGTGTGCAAAAATCTCCTCACAGGCGTAAAAAATTGGGTGGAAAAAATCTTTTTTTGTTGTTGTGTTGTTCATGTAATATTCATTAGAATGTGACGCCATTCTGCACTACTAATCTTGTCTGAAGGATCTTGCTAAAACCAGACTTCCCTAATTTTTAGAGCTGAAGTGTGTGTGTGCCCGTGGTTTGGGAGTGACGCAATATGTCTGTGTCAGCCGCCTCACAGATGGTCTTCTCTATCGCCCAGGCAACCGCGCACCTCAACAACTCCCTCAAGTCTGTGTCATCCCACACCACATGCTCGTCATAGCATTCCAGAACGGGACTGAATCCTGTAGCCATGCCGGAGCCGCATTGTCATGAAAGCCAACAGCCTCTATCATGTGTGTGACTGATGAAAGAAAGAAGCCCACTCCCTGTATTAAAACACAGTGGCACATTGTTGTCTGATAGGAAACCATTTTCTGTGCTTTACTTTTCCTGATGGATGCAAGTTAAGTTAAGCTTGAACTTTTTTTTTTTTTTTTTTTTTTTATGGTGTTTTTTTTT
>JAOTRC010000017.1:8373788-8391441 GCA_027497675.1 Cyprinella lutrensis | reverse complement strand
ATATTTGTTCATCTTTAGTATTCCGTATCCAGTTTCTTATGTCTGCTCTCTCTCTGTTTTCTCCTACCCAACAAACCTTCAAGCTGTGGGATGTTTATAGTTGATGTGCTGTAATTGTTTCGTACCTTGATCCTGCTAAAATAGTCAAACAGCCAGGAGTCCTTTTTTGTGTGGAGTTTGCATGCTCTTCCTATGTTGCATGGGTTTCCTCTGGGTGCTCCGGTTTCCCCCACAATCCAAAACACATACAGTATAGGTGAATTGGGGATGCTAAATTGTCCATAGATGTGAACTGTGAAAAACTAAAGAATTGAGCTATACTCTTCTATCATTATTTCCTCTTGCTCAAAACCTCCATCCTTGTGCCACTCACGGCTCACGTGTAGATGAATGTGCAGATGGCAAAGAATCAGAAAATGCACAGTATGGACCCATCCTGAGTCATTTCTTCACATCACAACAAACAACCCGAGACAAACTGTGCAGGAAGTAAATAAAGCATCAGTGGCAGATTTTGTTTAGCTTTTTTATGTTAGGCCTCAAAGCCCTGCTGCTCAGCAAATCAAATGCAGGAGAGTGCCAAGAGCTGCAAGGAGCCTGGGTGACTCTTCTCAGAATGACATTGGATAAAGAGATGACCATGGAGCTGAGAAAAGGCTTGGTATCGAAAAGAGGAGAAAGCACAAATTGACCATCTGGTTGGTAATGGTTTTGGAAAACTCCAAAAAGTGAAATGCTGAGCCAGAAATGAATAAAGTTAAAGAGTTGAAATGCTTCACAAGCTTGGTCTGCCATGTCATTGTCACTTCTCAAAGTTTCTTTGTCAAACAAGAGGATGGTCCATTTATTTTGTATATTTAAGAAGTCAGTACTTGAAACTCCTCTCATTGCAGAGGTATTCCATAGTTACTCATAATAATTCCATAATTCCATAATTCATATCATGATATTGTTCACTGTCCGGACGATATCAATATTATATTGCGATATGAGTTTAAAAAAAATGGAATCACATTTTAGTACTCATTAGTTAGTTAATTTACAGGCAAAATAAGTATTTTAACCCTATTTAACTGGACATAGAACTGAAATATCTTTTTTTATTATTGTGCCATTGTTTTTCAGATCTCAATCCCCATTAACTACCATACTGTGTATTTTTTCCTACTATGGAAGTCAAAGGGGATTGAGATCTGTTTGATTAAAACATTCTTCCAAATATTTTACTTTGTGTTCAGCTGAACAAATAAGTGGTTTGGAACAACTTGAGGGTGAGTAAATGATGAAAGAATTTTCATTTTTGGGTGAGCTATCCCTTTAATAGTAGTTGCTAGATTGTTAATAAACTTTTTTTAGTAGTTCTCAAGTATTAAAAATAGTAGTTATTGATTAGTCAATAGTGAACTACCACTTTCTCCTGTGTGCTATTACTTACTAGTTCGTTAATCTGAGTTTCTTGTTAGTTAATAATAGTTACTAGATTGTTAATATTGTGTTACTCATTGGTTCTTGTGTAGTTATTCATTAACGAAGGAACCGTATTCTAAAGTTTTACCGAAAACAACCTAAAGCCGCATCGAACTTCCACTGTAAAAACATGTATAATGTGAAAACCACTATCAAGCCAAATACCAGAGTAAACATGGCTGATCGAGTTTTGCTGTCTCCTTAACCAGATCCTCCATAAGTACATCCGAGGTAGACACAATCACAACTATCGCCTTGCCGGCCATTTACCTGCCCAGTTTCTCGCTGACGATCGGTAATAGTCGATAGAGTAAAGTTTAACCAAAATCAGTGTTTTTACCTCCATTCAATATGTTTACCTAACACTCTTCTTGTTTTGGCCTTCTGTTTGGAAATGCCGGGAATATTCTCCACAACTGAGCTAATTGCATCACGTGTCTACATAACCACGGTAGTTTTCGATTTCCCCAATCTTAAACTCGGTGCTTAGCGTTTGTTGCTCTGTTTGTTGATTGGCCAGCTGTTTTCAGGCTGGAGGAAAACTGAGAGACATGTTGATGTCTCAGACTGAGTAGAGAAGCGAACTGAAATAAAGTGGAAGTACGAAGTCTGACGTAGTCAGGCTAGTAGACACTCCTTGGCGTATACCTTCTTCGCCGTTATTAATGTGTGCTCGGCAAGGCTGTTTTGCGTTTGAGCGCGCCCAAGTTGTGTTTTACTGTAACTTCAGAACCTACAGACATGTGAGTAAAAGTGCCAATCTTATTGGTCGGATAGTTTGTGACGTGGCGCGCCAAACTAAAAAAAACGAACCCGAGGCGTTTTTTAAAAAAAATGCTGCTTTTTACACGTGGCATTTTTCGCGTCGGTGTGCACACTCACATTGGTGCCCTTTGTTTAGTCACAAGGCATTAAACGTTGACGAATATCGGACGTGAAATTTGTCCCGGTGTGATCAGGCCTTAACATGTCTTGTTTAAGAGGGTTTATCTTAAATATAAGTCTGTTGTCTCGGGGTCAGTTTTTGTTCTGTTCAGTTTTCCTTTTACTGAGGTGAAGGTTGAAGTTTATTTGTATACGTATTATTTGTTACATTACTTTTGGATTAAGTTTGTATTCTTTAAATGAGACATTTTTTGATTGGTTGGTCACAATAAAAATTGTTTTTTTGTTGGAAATCTTGTGTCCGCATGCCCTATTTCCTGGCTTTATCTCTCTCTCTCTCACACACACACACACAAACAAACAAACAAACACACTTTTTCATGTGTGTTTATGACTTCATAGACAATAAACACAAACTCTCTGTATTTTAACATTTTAACATTACTATATTTTAACATAAAAACACATCACAATGGTATTTCTAAGTTTCCTTATTCTGGCCAAAAATATGTTTTTTATGTTTATGCTGTCAGCCTCCTCTACCAATCATGATTGTAACATTAAAACTGGCTTGAAGCAATTGTTTATTTTATTACTATTAGGTTATTATTACTACTTTAATTAAATATTTAATTAAATACATTTCGGAGCCCCACCTCCCTTCCTTCCTACGGCAGACCTCTTCGAGTATGTTCATGGTGTGTTTTAAAAATGTTATCTCAAAAGATTCTCACCATACTTGCATATTATCAGTAGAAAATAACTACAGCAAATAGCAAACTAGCAAATATTACACAATCCTGCTAATATTGTTTCAAATAGTGATGTCAAAAATTCTTCTGTACCAAATGTTACAAATGTGACAATACCATCATTCTCTCTAGCATTGGGAGCAACATAAACTAATTGTGATGCTAATAATTTCAGCCACTGGTGGAGGAAGTGCAAATTAATATTCTAACCAAGGATTTACTAACGTAATCGTAAATGAATTAGATCGAATTTCTACATAAAGTAAAAGTACAAAGTATCTGTAGAATGTCAGTTATAAGTTAAAAGTGAAAGTATTTATGAAGAGTTTAATGTACAGAATTTTTTTAATCCTTTGACTCAAACCAGGTCTAACCACTAACTGAGGTCTAAACCAGGACTAAACCAGGAATTACACTCTTCAAAGAAAAGATTCTATATAGAACACGCTACGTATTTGGAACTCCTAAAAGGTTCCATACAGAACCCTTTTAAGGGTTCAATATTAAGAACCCTTTAGGTTCTATATGGAACCTTTTGGGTTCATTCATTATCACAATTGTTGGGGTAGCGCTCTGTGTAATTTAGTGAAGTCTGATTTCTTTTAAGGGTTGGAAATTATGTTTGATGCAAAATTGTTCATAATTTAAGAAATTACCATTGATATCCATTCAGTCAGCTATGAATCATATATTTCTCCCATACCAGTCTTCAAAGAACAGAGATCTGTTACCGTGCAGAACACATCTGTTGTTCCAGAGTACAGATATGTGGGGTGACATTTTTATGAGTGGGGAATATATGTATGTACTTGTGATAAAAAAGGCCAGCAGAGCGGGCAGGAGATTGTGTAGTACATAAGAACGTATAGGGAAGAACAAAGCGGCAAGGACGGTCTGTGTGTGTGTGTCTCCCAACAGTGCAGCTCAACCAGGAGAGCTCAAGTATACTAGACTGCTAGTAGTTTAGCCTGCAGGGTGGGTACTTCCAGATTGTAAAATCTGACAAAGGTGGAGTGGGAAGCCCATCCCGCTGCCACACATATCATGAATGGAAATGCCGCTGGACCATACCCACGATGAGGCCATACCTCTAGTGGAGTGAGCCCTGATGCCCAGAGGGCATGGCAAGTCTTTAAACGCATGTGCAGTTGCAATAGCATCAACTATCCATCTGGACAGTGTCTGTTTCGAGGCGGCTAGACCCTTAGTGCGCCCACCAAACGAAATGAAAAGCTGCTCAGAGCGTCTGAACGGGGCAGCGCGTGTAGTGAACAAACTCAGAGCCCGAACCGGGCAGAAGAGATTGGCGTCACATTCGCTATCGGATGTGGGCAGAGCCAATGGGGAAATAACCTGAGCTCTGAACGGGGTACCAATTGCTTTGGAACATAGCCATGTCTAGGTTTAAGAACGACTATAGAGTCATTAGGTCCGACTCAAGACACGCAGCGCTAGCAAAGAGCGCGTGAAGGTCTCCCACACGTTTTACTGATGACAGGGAAATCAGAAAGACGGTTTTGAGCGAGAGGTATTTTAGGTCCACGGAATCTAACGGTTCGAAAGGGGGGTTGCTTTCATAGCTTGGAGAACTATAGAAAGATCCCAGATCAGAACCAAAGGGGGGCGCGGACGGTTCATCCTTCTAGCTCCCCTGAGGAAGCGTATGATTGGCTCGTCTTTGCCCAGTGACTGACCTCGCCGGGGTTCAACGAACGCCGCGACAGCTGCCACGTAAACCTTGAGAGTGGATGGGGACCTGCCCTTCATCAAGAGATTCAACTTCTCTTGGAGAAAAACGAGCAAAGACGAAACATTGCACAACCGTGGGTCCAAGTTTTTGTCGGTGCACCATTTAGAGAACACAGACCATTTTGACGCATAGAGCTTTCTAGTAGAAGCCGCTCTGGCGTGCATGATCATGTTTAACACTCCTTCTGGCAAAGCAACGAGTAATGGTTGATCACCTACGCATGCAGCACCCACCGCTACGGATGGGGATGCCAGATCGTGCCGCAAGCTTGAGAGAGGAGATCTGCTCTGACTGGAATGGGAACCAAGTCTGACTCTCCCATCGCAGGGCTATGAGGAGCACCGAGTGGCGTGTGTCCCTGATCCTTTGAATTATCTGGTAATAGTGAGACCGGAGGGAAAGCATAAAGCGGGCGGGTAGGTGGGAGACGGGTGGGACATATATCCCCACCACTTTTTGCCAGGGTCGATTTTGTCCCCACCACTTTTGAAACATCTCGCGGCACAGATGTACCAATACAAATAAAACATCTCCAGTTAACAACATTCGTTTCATTTGTTTGTTAAATAACAGGCGATCTAGCACTGAAATGTGTTGTCTTCTGTCGGAAACGCGCTTCAATACGTTGTGGAGATTCGTTCCGGTGAAATCACAAATCAAAATGCACACAAACGTGTCTGTCCCTGTTTCTCATGCGTTCTAATCCGCTCTCGTATATTTTTTTCCCTCATCAAAACATATACAACCACTGATAAACATTATATCAATTCAACCACTGATAAACATTATTGGATTTGATGAGGGGAAAAAAACTATACGAGTGCGGATTAGAACCTGGAACCTCACGAGTCCCGACATGCTAGGCAAAAATTCTACCTCTGGACCAAGGATGGACGTATATACTCTGTATACTCACTATACTCGGACATTGTGCTCATTTTTATCTATGTACATCAGGAAGCTACAGGACATTGTCTTTCAAAACATGACCTACTTGAAAGAGAAAAAAAAGAATGAATACGTCATTGTACCCAGCACTTTTGAAAATGCCCTTCCGAATACGACTCTGTCCCCAGCACATTTCAAACCCAACTGACGCCCATGGCTAACATCTCCAGTCAGTTTATGTGGAGGGAGCTCGATCTGCATTTACTTAGACCACTGATCTAAAACATAAAGCTATTAACTTCAGATTACGATAAATCAGAGCACCCTTAGTTAGGAGGTTTTAAATAAGTTGCATTATGTAAAGAGTTCCTAATGAGAATATTTGGGCAAACCACATCCTAATCTCGAGGAAAGAGCTTAGTGTACATCAATTTCTGTGAAAGCATGTTTTCATACAGCATTGCATTCATCATGGCTGAAAACCTCCCACACAGATCACAGCATGACAAATGATGCAATAAGCGAACAATATAAGCAGGTCTGCCAACTGATCTTGTTCATATCAGTCCATTTGCAGACTGGATTCCCTTCTTTATCAATAAAAAGATTAATGGTTCCATCTTTCCCAGTGTTTTTGCAAGACAAAACAAGAACAGGCTCCGATTTAAAGCTGAGATTGAAATAAAATATACTGCAATACTTCTGTACATTCAATTCTACAAGTGTCCATGTTTTGTTTTTACCTGAAAGAGAGAGAGAGAGAAAGAGAGAGAGAGAGAGAGAAAGAGAGAGAGACTTTGACTTTTAAAACCTCTTTAATTTTACAAATGATAACTAAAAACAAAGAATATACAATAAACAAAAAAAATATCACCAATTAAAAACTAAATTCCCTGATTCACTTATAGTCACCAGAACTGCTCCAACACCCCATCTCCACTCAAAATAAGAGATATTATTGGTGTTCCGATAATAGGTATATTCAATAATCACTCTTGATTTCATCAAAGACTTAAAAAGAGACACCATGCTTACATCCTCTCCAGCATTTTTACACTGATGCGTCTTAAAAATTGCTAGTTTAGCTTGCCCTATTAAAAAATTGGCAAGTGTACATTGTTGTTGCCAAGACTTCCTGTATCGGGAACCCAATATAAATAGACTATTGGTAAACGAAAAACCCAATTTTACAATGATTTGACCCAACAATTCAAACAATGAACAAAGTCTAAGACACTCACAAAACATATGAAAAACAGTGTCAATTGCTTTGCAAAAAGGACATATCGGTAAAACCGCCTCATTAAGCTTTGAAATAAAAGAATTTGAGGCAACAATACAATGCAATAACCTCCACTGAAGGTCTCCACATCTCTTAGAGTTAGGAGGTTTGTACAATAATCTCCAAGATGGATATACCTCATCAGGAATAGAAAGCTCAGTCCTCCATTTAGTGTCCAATCTTTGTTTCAATTGCCCAAGATGTACAAACTTCACACATATATGATATAACATTTTTTTCTCAATACAAAAAAAAAAATTCCCATAACCTTTTAATAAGTTTGCTAAGTTTGTATCATCAACTGATTCCCAACCTTTAAGAACCACCTTAAATTCAGGAAATGTCTGAGGAATAAAACCATTCAGAAAAACATTATTTATAAAAGAAGTCAACATTGGAGGAAAAGAGGTCTAAAGTTTCCTAACAAATCCCTCCACAATTCTAACTGAAGTTAGCCCAACTTGATTAGCAATTTCCAGTTCAGTTCGCCACTGACCTTTTGTTAGATCAATCAAGTCCATTACTTTTGTAATGCCAGCATTCAAAAATTTGTTGATTAAAGATGATGACATATTAAATGGCACTTCAAAAAGAGGATTAGAAAAAAGAGGTTCTGCAATACCATAATGCTCATCCTCTTCTCTTAACAGTGTAAAACAATCCCATGATTTAAAAACAGATCCATAAAAATTGAAAGGCAAAAATTGCGTCTTTGCCACAAAGGATTTCTGCATTAAGAACAACTGCTTGTCAAGACCAATTCCTCCAAGACTCTTGGGTATATGAAGACCAATAGCAACCCAAGGCGCATGATCTGAACAGTACAGAAGTTTTTGTAGTGAATGCAATCTCATAGACATAATCTTAGATTCTAAATGTATTAGTCCCTGTCCTCCCTCTGCCACAGGGAGATATAGGACACCTGGAGGAAGCCAATGGCAACCATCCCAAAAAAAGTTAACAAATGCTTTTTGAACACCAACAACTAATTCTTTGGGGGGATCCAAAACAGTACATTTATGCCACAGCATTGAAGCTGCCAAGTTGTTTATAACAAGACATCTCCCTCTATAAGAAAGTTGCGGAAGAATCCAAAGCCACTTCTGAATTCTAAGAATCACCCGATCAAAAAGACCTTCCCAATTCTTTTCTGTGTAACCATTAGTCCCAAAATAAAGACCAAGGACTTTAAAGCCATCTCGGGCCCATCTACATTGCTGTGGGAGCTGGGGAGGTCCCACACACACCCTGCCAATCTCCCAACAGTAAGGATGCACATTTCCCCCAGTTAATACATGCAGATGAAGCTTTTTTAAATCTATCTAAAGAAGATATCAATTTTAAAACATCTTCCAAGTCTTTTATGACTACTGTTATGTCATCTGCATAAGCCGTAAGTTTAACTGGATCTATTCTGGGGGAACTGGGAATATTAACACCATTTAGCTGCCTCCAAAGAGAAGCTAAGAGAGGCTCAATTGATATTGAATACAAAAGACCTGAAAGAGGGCATCCTTGCCTTATTCCCCTGGTTACAGAGAAAGGCCTAGTTAGGGAACCATTAAGTCTTAACATGCTGAAAATTCCGTTATACAACATTTTGATGAGAGACACAAAATAAGGACCAAAACCAAAAGCCTCCAGGGTCTTAAAAAAATATTGATGGTCCACCCTGTCAAACGCCTTCTCCTGGTCTAGTGATAAAAATCCAATGTCCAAATTATGCATTTTTGCAACAGTAATAATATCTCTCAACAAAAAGAGATTGTCAAAAATCGATCTTTTAGGTATACAAAATGTTTGATCATTATGAATGACTGATGCCATACATTTTTTAAGTCGATTAGTTAATGCTTTTGACAATATCTTAAAATCAGCACAGATCAAAGATACCGGACGCCAGTTCTTTAGACACCCAAGATCACCCTTTTTTGGGATTAGTGTTAAAATTACCCTTCGACAACTCAAAGGAAGAGTTCCTTGCTCAATACATTCAAAAAAAACACCATACAGATCTTGTCCAATTAAATTCCAAAAGGTCTTGAAAAACTCAGCAGAAAGTCCATCTAGCCCAGGGGATTTGCCAGAACACATCTCCTGAACTGCTTGAGAAAGTTCTCCATCCAAGTCAGCTTGATCCGCTTCAAATAGTTTAGTTGAATCATATAAAAGCTCATCAGCGACAGCTCCATCACATTTCCCGGAACAGTATAAATTCTCATAAAAAGAAAGAGCATATGCCTGAATTTCCCTTTGGTCAGTTGTAACTCCACCACATGGCATCTTCAATTGATGGAAAATCTTCTGTTCTCTTGGCTTTTTTTCGAGTCCAAAAAAGAAAACTGTTGGAGCATCCATGTCATTCAAACCTGGTCCTTAGAAGGGCTGTTTTTCCTAAGCTCTTTAAAAGGATCTTATCTCTTGCAATGGAGTCAATAGAAGATGGATTATTAAGGGTAGAAACACTGCTTTGCCCAAGAATATCTTCTTCCAGAGACTTCATTTTTCTTTAAGGGCTCTAGTGCTATGTGCAATGTATTGCTGGCAAAAAGTCTTAATTTGGGCTTTGCCAATGTCCCACCATTGACTCAATGACTGAAAACTGCATCTCTCCTCTCTCCAAGTTTTCCAGAAAAGATTAAAAAAGTGAATAAAGGTGCAATCCTGCAATAATCTATTATTAAAGTGCCAATGTGAATTTAGGAAGAGAGACAGAAACTTTAATAGATGCATAGTGATGATCTGATAAAAAAGATGGTGAAATTGAACTATTAAAGAACTTTCCCCTATTGTCTTTAGCAACATAAACGGTAAAGTCTAGCCCCTGACATATTATTTGAATTAGCTTTCAACCATGAGTACTGTCTAACCCCAGGAAATGCCTGCCTAAATAATGATCATTAAGTAGTTTCTTTAAACTCTCAGCAGAAGGTGGATGAGGTTCATCATGATTTCTATCCATATATGGATTAATAGTACAATTAAAATCACCACCAATTGTAATAATATTTTCCTGAGGACATTGTGATAAAGCATTATAAAGTATTTTAAAAAACATGATATGCTCTTGAACACTATTTGGAGCATAAACATTAAAAAAGGAAAAATGTTCATCACCCATAGCAATATCAGCTCTCAAAATCCGACCAGGCAGAACCTCACCATATCTGGTTGACTACTAACAGATGGAGAAAAAAGAATTGCAACACCAGCACTAAGGTTTGTTCCATGACTTTACAAAACATTGCCTTTCCAATCACCAATCCACTGTTTGATTTTTCTGATCTGAATGTTTTTCCTGTAATAAAATCACATCTGCTTTCTTCAAGTGCAAATAATCGAATAAAGACGCTCTCTTTTCTATACCCCGACAACCATTAATGTTAAAAGTTCGAATGTTTAAGGTTGTCATGAGTAAATAAATAAATAAAAATATCACCCTCTTAACAAACATGGCTCTATTAGTATTATTTCTTATTACAGATTTTCAGTCTTTTTTAACGGCGCTCACGTGTTCACGTGTCTATACCGTTTTGGCTGATCAAGCTCCTCCAATGAAGCTTTTCTCATAGCTATTACAAAAGAATCAACAAACAGTCTTAAATTAGAGAAATGTTTCTCCAATCTTGGTTTTCGCTGATTGAAAGTGCTATCAAGGAAATCATTAATTTGTTGCACAGTAGGCTATAGTAAGGTGGCTTCGTTTGAGGGCTTAATTGTTTTTCTGCAGAACTTTCTTGAGAACAAACATCAGTGAGATACTCTATGATTTCAGATCCCTGGCTATCTGAGTCAATATTATCCGGCTGCGTCTCACCTCCCTCGGTGAGCTGGTCCATGTCTCCCTGAGACAGGCCATCAGATGCTCGTGAATCCCGCGACTCCCCGACCTCCGCGAGCTCACGCGCCCTCACCAGCAGCCCCACTGCTGACATTATCACGCTCACTATCGTTCACCAAACACTTCTCTGCCTCCACAGAAAGACTGTTATCGGTGTGTACTCTCGGATTTTCTTCATCTTTAGACAAGGATACCGATTCCAGTTTTATTACGGTCTACATCCTGATCAGTAGCCTATTTTCCGAAGTAGAAGCCACTTGCTCCAGAGGCACGTTAGATTCAGTCTCACTTTGTTCAGTCACCTTATTAGTTGGACATTTATGTTTTGTGTGACCAAAAACTCCACAAGAGAAACATTTCATTGAAATGTCATTATCGTGCAGATAAAAATTTTAATCTTTACCAGTCAAAGTCAGTTTCACAGAAACATCCAAATTTTGAAATTTAGGATTCAAAATCATAAAAGTTTGACGTCTGAAGGACATCACATGTTTCAAATCAGGATTTTTCACGCCGAGGGGGATCATTTTAATCGGCATCAGTATTTTGCCATAACGGGCAAGTAACCGCTCAAGTGAATCATTAGAAATGAAAGGTGGCACATTGGAAAGAGTTACCTTTTTAGAAGGGCTCGACAGTGGCAAAACAGGGTTATAAAATATTAAAATAAAATATTTTAGTTCTAGTTTCAGTTATAATAATAAACCTTGGTTATTATAACTACTGTACATTACAGTAAGCCCCATTAATCAATGCAACAGAGCATTGTTTATTACTGGTAACGTCTTATCGCACCACGGGCAGGAAAAATCTCATTGTTTCTTTTCACAGCGGATAATCAATTGTCCATATATTAATTTCCCTCTAATGTGCCTTCTATTATTGTCTTGTATCTACAGCCGTAGTCACAATTCTCATTTCCATCAATACAAATGAGATATCAGACATGTTTGATGCACTGTTGATGAGCTGTCTTTGATTGGTTGTTGTCTGGGGAAAAGCAGAGTTTCTGAAGTCCCTTTTAGGGAGATGTCGGGATGTCGCACGTCTAACTCCCACACAACCATAAATAGTTCCGCATGAATGCAGCGCTCATGTCTCACGCCTTAGTAAGGAGAATAATTACACAGCAGCCAATGTAGAGTCTATCCAAGCAGGATATATTGCACAATAATGCAGTAAGTGCTGAAATAAGCCAAAATAGCATGTAGTACAATGCCCTTGAAGTGCTTTTGGCAGTTCTTAGATCCACTACATAAAAAAAGAAAAAAAAAGTTTCAGGTCTTCAACGCATCAGTGTTCCAACATGTATGGAATTATATTTGTTAAAAAAACTGAACATAACTTTATAAAACTGAGCAAAACTTTTTCAGAAACTATCAAAAATATGCCAGAATTACTTTTGTACCAATAATAATGAAATCAACTTTTCAAGAAACTAAATGAAAATATATATTTTTTTTTTTTTAAATGAAAAAGAATAAATCACGGACGTATTTTTTTTTAACTTTGCTCTTAATACACTGCAAGTTTTGCTAACTTTCTTATATTTATTTTGCTGATCTGAACTTACAAATGTGCTTCCAGAGTTTTCAGTTACGCTTCTGTAGTTTTCATTTACGTTCCCTGAGTTTTAGTTCGCAGTTCCTATATCTTTTCTTACAACGGAAGTCAATGAGACCAGAAATGGTCTGGTTACTGATATTCTTCTAAATATCAGAAAATCGGTTGAATGGATTCGAAAACGGTAAAACTCAACGGTTTAACTCTTGGGGAGTTGTAAAATGAGCCTATTTCCAAAAAAGCGGAGTATCCCTTTAAGAACGAAGTAAAAAATGTGCCTTTTTTAGTTTCAATCAGTTTCCTGAAAAGTTACGTTCATTATTATTGGCACAAAAGTAATTCCACAAACATATTTTACACAATCGAAGTGCACAAAACATGGATGTGTGAACCCCCACTTCTGCGGATTTGAATGAGCGCAGATAAAAAAACAAAAACAACAACAATGATGTAATTCTGTGCGCTCGCCGCCAGCGGAGCGATTTGCCCATGAATGGACACTAATGAAAGCACCTGCATACAGCCTATTGCCAAGCACACTATTTTGAGTGTGAAACTCATTTAGAGACTTTACAATAGTGCCTGTTCCTTTGGCCTCCTTTTCTACTTCCTAACATTGTCATATTTAATCACTGGAGTGTCAAAGAAATGATGGCTTTACTTCTGCGGTTAAAATGCGGGAGTTAGAGCCGAGCAAACTTAATGACAGATAATATAGGGGATGATTATCGAGCCCTCTTTCAATCAGCATCAGATTGTGCAGAGGACACAACAGCCTGGCCTCAGCCGATGGACTGCTGTGTTTCTGAATGCGGCTCTTCCTGCTATTTAAAGATAAGAAAAACTCCTTGAAGTCCATTTAACATCAGAGGAGACTAACAAACAAAATGCTTAAAATGTTACACTATGTTACACGAAACAAAGAATACTTTTGGAAAATTAGTTTGTGTACATTCACATGAGTCATATCATTGGCCTAGAGAAAGCTGTCATATTTAAGGAAACTTTTATTTTGTTCAGAATTAACAACATTTAAACACATCATCAATCCTTTCAAAACATTTTTTTTTTTGTCTTGCCCTGATTCACTTTGGTAAGCCTATTATAAGTGTGTTGTAGGGCTTTACATATAGTGAGGGAGTGGCATAAGTTAGTTGTCAACTAACTAGTGAGATTAGTAATTCTAACTGCCTAATGAAAGACAGGATTCGAAAGGAGCTGAATGGTGACAACCTTTTCTAAAAGCAGAGATGATGAACATGGCTGGTGCTCAGCTCACTGTGGGAATGATAGAGTTTTTACCCCAAGCTATGCATGGTGACTGTTAAATTGATTTCAAGAGGGTCTTAAACTGCAAAGCCATGGCATTGATTTGACTTAGTGAAGATTGCTTCACTAAGTCAAAAAAAGGAGAGTAAACACATGAAAAAGAAAATAGAAAACGTTCTGGATGATTTAGAAGAAAGCCATGGGGCAATGACACCAGCAAAGCTCAAATGAGATGAATCATAAGACGGTAAAGGAGAAAGGCAAGTTGCAGAAGAGAAACGCAGTCCGATGGTGAGGCCCTGGAGCACAGCTGTATCCGTTGAGAATAACATTCTTTTATTTGTGTACTTAGTAAAGCAAGAGGCAAACAAGTGAATAATCGTGAATAATCAAGATAAATATATTAGTTTGGTTTGGTTTTAAAACTTGATTGGGGACTATTATTAGCTTTCTGATTCTTAAAAATGTTCAGATAAAATTTTATATATGGTTATCTGATTTTAAAAAATATATGCCATTTTTATCACTTGTCTTTGTCATTATTTGCTATTGATCAGAATATTGCTTTTTGTATGTAGAACTAAACAACTAGACGGCAAAAGAAAGAACAATTTAAAGTTATATCTAGGTCTACGTCAGTGGAGACTTCCCTAGTAAATAACTAAATAATGCCCCAAGTGTTATAGTACATATTAATTTATTTATTTAACAGTACAATCGATTACAAGGACACTTTGACATCGTTGTTCTCCCTTAATGGGGCCGTTTCAGTTCCAGAAACACCAAATTATTTATTTCTTGATAACAATTAATTTCAAAACATTGTTTTACATAGCTTCTAAGGTTTGAACACAGAATAGAGGCAGAAATCCACATGAGATGTAATATAATTTGGCAAAAGATGTTTTTTTTTCCCAATCCAGTTCTGGTCCCATTGAGCATTATCAAAATCCACGAAACTGCTCCGCCCTTTCCCCATATTTTTAAACCACATAATTAATTACCACACAGTGCTAGAGTATATAGGCCAAAGTCAATTACATCATATCCTGTGTGATACAACCTTAAAATGCTTTTGTTTTGACAAATACTTCAAAAATAAATAAAAATAATCTTATTTTCAGAGCCAGCATTAACTTTTCGCATTAAGACAACGCTTCTCTGCCATTAACAGAAATTTACATCTTTCTGTGTTTTCGCTGTTATAAAGTAGGGGCAACTATTAAACATCTTCTGAAAGAGTACTGAATATCCTGATCAAAACACAGGCGAAGAAGAGGCAGATCACAAGAGATAGCATATGTAAGCAGATGCATATATGTAAAATAATGCAATGATCAACATTAAACAGCATATAAATCAAAACTGCATAATGTTATCGAATGAAATGTCGACCCAGAACAAGCTATAGGGCTGTGAAGCTTTAGGGGTGTTGGTCGACTCAATCTACTCTATGTTTTGATCATCGTTCTGAAACTGATCCAGACGTACTCTTTGACAAAAAAAAAAGGATTTTTCTCACAGTTTTTTCCCCCCAAAATGTTACCTACCCAAACTCAAGCGTTGATAAAACAAAACGATTACACAAAGCTAAAATAAATTGATGTTTTCTTTTTTTTTCCTTTTTTTTAATGCAAAGGCTCTGTTCGTTCGTTTGATTTAGAAAGAGGCATGTTCAGATATTCATACAACAAAATATTCTGCGGGCAATGAAAATTTTGTGAAAATGATCAAAAATACTGCTGGTAGCTGGTAGGGAAAGAGTTAATAATAAAAGAAAAGAGTACAATAATCTCCAATGCAATTTATAAATAATGTGAGCTTTATTTTGTAAAGTTTTACCTTATTTATAACATTTTCTATATGCATGTGCCTTATTTTGACTGTGCACCTGCCATAATGTCCAAAAGATTCAAAATTACTGACGACAAGGTGAGAATCAGGAAGATCGCGATTAACAGACTGTTTACCTGAACAAACAAAAATCACTATCACAATCTTTTTGACCGCAATACGTTTTAGAAACACATTTATTTCTAAATGTATTCACATGAAAATGTGGAAAATACTGTTGCAAGTGAGAATCAACCTTTACATCTCTGAATAATTTGTCTTTCACACATCCAAAAGGACCGGCTCATTCTATCGAGGAAGACACAAATCAAGCCACATTCAACCACCAGCCTAGATTTGAAACTCCTTTGAAATAATATTATTGCAAGAGCCTCATCAGCCTCCCAGACATCCAGAAACCTTTGAGAAAGATCTTTTCAGCTCTAATTTAACTGCTGTTTCTTGGCTCATGTCGCTTGCCTGCATTGGCGGGTGTACCTGGGTGTTTGATGAGGAAGCGCAGGCTGTCTTGTGTGAATGAATGACAGTGGATTGGCTGGTAATGAGAGGCGGAGCTGCGGGTTGAACTCTCCTTGGGACTTGCACTCATGGGTTTTGTGCTAATGAAGGCCAGAGCCGGTCAGCCCTGGTGCTCAGCAATGTGACTCTTCAGGTAGGGAGGTGGAAATCATTTTTACACCACATGCCCATCACGCTGGGCTCTTAATTGCTGAAGATGGGGGTAAGATAGATCCGGAATACATTACGGATCGCCCACAGAGCGTGATTAATGGGCTCGTGGGATTTTCACAAACTGCTAGTTGAACTCAAGCGTAGCTGGTGTGGATGACATTCATAAGGTTGGGGTGTGTGAGCCGTAAAAAACACCACTGACTTCAATGAGAAGGGTCTTTGCACTCTACCCCATACACAATCAATGTACAAAAAGTGAATGTGAGTCGTTTTAAACGTTCTTCTGTGAAATACAAAAGCAGATATATATATAAAAAAACATACAATTCAAGTAGGGGTAAAGTGTTGTTTTACTTTCATTGCATTGTTCTCTTAGACAGGACTTTTTCCTTGTATAACTTCTGTCGCCCTACATACGTCACCTGGTATAATTGAAATGATTGGCTATGCGGTACTTTCAGGCGCATTTGATAGACATTTGTAGCACCCAATAAACATCTCTGGGCATTCGTAAACCACGCCTCAAATACGAGAAACCTAACATGTGGTTCCCACCAAGTTCGGGTCCAGTTTTCAAATAATAGATGGGTCCAGGTAGGGACCAGGCAGCAAGTTACAATTATGCATTTCTCGGATCTGCACGGGTCCAATTTTTGAAATAATAGACAGGTCTGGGTCGGTTCGGTGTAGCACATTTCGGGTCTCTTCCGGTTCGGGCATGAATTTTTGGACCTGTGAAGACCTCTACCTCGGACCTCAAGCACCAAGCCCAAAATCAAGTTGTGTTTCCACTGTCATTGTGTTTCCTCACAGCACTGCCCTAAACCATTTCCATTTGTACCATTTCACATAAAAAGAGAACACCTATTTGCTTACACCTGCTTCCATTTATTTGCGATCGCAAGAATCCACAGAGCAACTCCATTAAGGCTTTTTAAAGGCTTAGACATTTAGAAAAAATATTGCTAAAATCTCATGTTAATGTCAGATTTCTTTAGAAAGAAAGACTGAACATTTCTATTAATTTTTCCAGTAAATTATGCAATCTGAAGAGGTTTGAGTGATCTCTCTCGTCTCTCTAAACTGTTAAGGAGTTTTTTTATGGATATGAGTTAACCAGAGTGCATGCTTTTTATGACATATGCAGATGCATTAGTCCAGTGTCAACAAAGGCACAGGGAAGAGACAGTTAAGGCGTTAAACTTAATAAATTAACACAGTCTCATCCCAAGACGTCATATAACTGACGCCTTGGGACGTCTTTTGACCATACGTCAACATCCGCCATTTTAGGGTACCCTTTAACGTCAATAACATGACGATCCTGGGACGTCATACAACTGACGCTTTACGTTTAACGTCAGTTAGGTGACGGGGTAGGTTTAGGTCTGGGGTAGGGTTAGGATCCGATAACGTCATCTAACTGACGT
>JAOTRC010000017.1:8161633-8174950 GCA_027497675.1 Cyprinella lutrensis | reverse complement strand
TTTTTTGTGTGTTCACATACATAATGCCATAAAAGTCACCAAGTTTCGTAACATTCCGATGAAGCTGTGATTTTTAAAATTTCAAAACAGAAATTTTTTCAGTCAGAAATGACCGAAGAGCACCTGAGGGTTAAGTTTTATAAGCTCAAATGCTCGCCTTGCTCTGTTCTGATGTGTGTTCGTGACTCTCCGGTTCGAACTCGTTCATCAAAATGAACGAATCTTTTCCAAAGTCAACTGAACCAAATGACACGAAAAAAGATTTGTTGAGGCGATTAGTACCTAAATTAGGCAAGGGTGCTACATTCAAGCATTATTTGATTTTGGTGAGTCAAAGATGAGTTTTAAGGGATAAAATGATTGACATTTACAAATCTAAAGAACATCTTCCCTCTTAGAACCTTCTCGATTTTCTTGAGCCATAGTTGCAGATAAAAACATGTATGTTTTAAGTTCTCAAACTGAATCTCCTGGGTTGGTGCAGCACTTGTTTTTGGGATGGATCTGCCGAGGACACAGTCTCCCCGGTACAGTCTGAGTTAGAGATGCAAGGGCCCAATAAAGCCTGTGGGTAATTGATCAGGGTATATTGTGTTCTAGTCTCTAAGTAACAGCGAATCTCCACGGAGGAACATCTCAGTCAAGCTGCGGGTGATAATGAGCTGTGGGTTTGAGATCCCCTCCTTCAGACGGTTTCTCGGTCCCTCGTCGGCCTGCTGTTCATTTGTTCCCCCTTTTCTCTGTGTGACAGGCCTCGCGTGTCGCCTTGCTAAACTCAGTCCCGAGGGATTCGCTCTCGGCGAGTGTTGTTGAGAGATGGAGTAAACCAAAACAAGTGTATGATGCAACTAACATGCTGAGAGATCTGCTTTTAAGGTCATTTCTTTCAGCTGACTTAAAGATTTCACTGGTACACAAAATAAACATTATGCCTATAGAAAAAAACAAATATTGTAGTTTTTCATTACTCCCAGCCATTTTATGTTTGTCTTGAAAACTTATTTTTGCTACTTTTCATGTTTTAGCTCGAACTTTTAATCTTAAATCATAAAATCCACCAGAAAAATATTATTCATTAAATGTTCAAAGGTATGAATAATAATGAAGTAATCACAAAGTAGTTCGATATTTATTGTAAACACTGTATATTAGTTGTTTACTGGCAATTATTTATTTATTTTTTATCAAAATGACCATTCCACCATTTCCAGCACACTGAACAATTAAACTAGGTTTTTATAAAGTTACTGTACTTGTTTTGAGACTAGAAATTGAGTCGACATGTGAGACATAATACATAAATCAAACAACAAAGGTTAATATCAATCATGAACAGAATCCAATCGAGCTAAAATTTGTTCAAATTTTGCGAAAAGTGTGAAACTTTAACTGAGAATACAGAATATTCTCGCTGTGAAATCAGCCTCAGCCAGATGTCAGTGGCGGACATGTAACTTAATTAAACAAACGGCTATTAAAAACAGATATATCAGACTATCAGATTTTTCATACCTTCGAAAAAGACAATGATTTCTCCTGTGATTTATAAGCAATAAAGTGCGAGAGGCTGTGCTGTATTGCGAGGGCGTAGTAACGTCTGAAGGGCGTTGTTCGACACGAGCGGAGTAACCCCTTCAGCTATTACTTATGGGATGCTCGTCCATTTCCGGTTGTGTCTGGTTACTAATATTCTTCTAAATATCAGAAAATCAGCTGAATACATTCAAAAACGGAAAAACCCAACTGTTTAACTCTGGGGGAGTGGTAAAATGAGCCTATTTCCAAAAAAAGTGGAGTATCCCTTTAATATCAGTAATGGGAATAATATACTCTACCTGATCCTCCATTAACTACATACTGTATCTGACAATGACCCACAGAATAGCCTAGATATAACCTGCATTAAATGCAAGCATATTATCACCATTTAGGATGTGAATCATTTAGAATTGATCCCTGTCACCTCTCTAAACAATAATGGTAATGTCTTTCTTTGCTGGAAAACCCACGTCTTTTACTGTTCATGTTAAAGGATGGTTCTTTTGATTTGGATCTTTTCAATGAATCAGTTGATGTGTTCAAAATGCTTTTCTGAAGGTGTTTGCTTCTCTAATGAATTCACCAAGATCTGAAGCTTAAAACTTCTGATATCCTTTCATTATAATTACATGGAAAAGCTCAGCCAGTACAATTTTCATAAGATTCTCATTTTTTGCTCCTCATACAGGGTTTTGAATGACATGAGGGTGAGACAGCCGATTTCCATTTTTGGGTCAACCATCCCTTTAATTAGATCACAAAGTATCCATGTAAAGTATCTGTCTGTCTCATGCCCCAAAGTGCGGATATCTTATGTACATTTCCTATCATTGTATGAAATCCAACACGGACTGGTAGGATCCAGACGGAAATGAATCTAATGGCCACTTTGTGCAATTCAATTTGTAGGTGCAATACGAATAGTCCATCATGTCTAACTATTATTGACTACTGGTGAGATGTTTTCCACAGCCTGAGAGATTGCTGATGCAAAGTCCAGATAAACTGTACAGTTTGCAGACCATGAAGAGGATGAGCAAACACTGTTTTAGATCCTCAGATTAATGAACTCCACCATTCCTTTTAATTTAGTGAAGCCATACGTCAGGATCAGTATAATGTCAGGGCACCGTGAGGGGATCGGCCTCCTCAATCCATTAAAATATGCTCCGGGGTCACTGTTGATTGAGACTGAATGTGCGTGTGTGTGTGTGTGTGGGACATCAGTATTCATAGGATGTGGCCAGAACCCGGGTGATCTCATCATAGAAGAGAGTGCATCAGTGGCATGAATCATGCTGTATCTATGCAGGCATGTGGATGGAATTTGGATTAGCTCAAGTCAATTCGATATAAGCCTTTAAATTGGATTAATCTAAAGTGGGCACAGGGAGATGCCAAATTAACACTGGGATGAGAATCCTCCCACCTAGTCCCGGACTTTGTTTTTCTTTTTCTTCTCTGGCCCCAAGTGAACACTTAGCAAGTAGATAAACGTGTGCAGCAGAAATGTTTGCAAAAAACATCCCTGAGTCATCCCTTTTCTCACCAAAACAATTATTTGCAATGTAGGCAGTGCTTTTGTAGCCTTTAGTTAAGGGCCATTTAAAAAGTCATTACCTCTGTTCCGACCGTTTTTGAGACTACAATGCCAAACACCACAAGAAGTTGTTTTGTTATCTACTACACATTTAGAGAGCTATTTATCTTAAATGCAGATACAGATACTCTCTTGCACAGCTCGCCAATAGTCTGTTTCTGCATTTAACAGTCAACTGTATGGACATAGCATACTGTAAAAACAAAAGTTTTTGCCCCTTTAGATTCACAGAGTCACCAAGTCATGGATCTCTGACAACTGTTCGGAGCAATTCTCAATTCACCAATGAATAATTCTTTGAGTCAGTTCTTTCCAATGAATCATACAAATGGTTATTATAACTGTCTGCAACCGAACCGACTTGTGATAAGTATTTTCATTAAGTAAGTCGCGTACAGTAGGCCTCTGTGTTTTCTTTTATAGTAGCTTTCGTGACTCACGACTTATTATCACTCTTTAAATATGTTCCATAACCCAAATACATCTATCTACATCATCCATCTTGTGTGACCAAATTTTAGTGTAATTTTAGATTTGGACACAGTTTTGAATAGGTTATTTTAAAGTAATTGGTCAAACGGGTTATGGAAAACTGAATTGCTTCGCTATTCAGTCTGAGTCATTCCTATTTTTCATCGTTTGTCGGTTGCTCACTCAGTCAACAATTGAAGAAAGTGGAATACAAAAAGCATAAGGACAAACCTCAATTGAAATCAACCTGCAAATGCATATTTCGTCTGTCAACGATGAAGAATGTATTTATTACGTCCAACATCTACAAATGGGTGCTGTGTATAACATAGTACTTAAGGTAAATGCAAAACAAATAGCAAATATACTGTCAGTACATGAATAGACTTGAAGTACAAAAACAAAGTATCTTGTTTGGACTGATCTGTACTGTAAATATCATGGTATATGAAATTGGAACTCATTTAATACTTGGTCCAAACCGTGGACACTGCGAGGCTTGCTTGAGATAGATGTCACATAGACTGACCTTCCCTGCTAGCAGCTGAAATATTTAACAGAGGAAAGCTGGGTCATTTAAGCAATGGGGGTTTGGGCCTTCAGAGTGATTTTGAGTCTGTCACAGTGGGTTTTCTGAGTGGCAGGGTCACAACTTGTCAAAATTGTTCAACTCCGATTTCTTCAAGCTGTTCCCTAAGTATCACTGTCAGTAAAACCAATCAGAATTTTTGTACACTTCATCTAGTTTACTTCTACATTGGAGGAAACGAGTAGCTGTATGAAATGTTCTATTTTATGAAACAAAATTTGAAATGGAAAATAGGTATACATTGACTCAAACATATATGCTCATACAGTCATTTTTAAAGCTTCAACTACTGATTCCAAATTTTATGGAATCTTAATCTTAACTAAAATTGTTGATGTTAATTTCTACAAATAAAATATAAATAATACTGTATGTGGAGCGTAAGTTACTACAGTATCATACTACAGCAATGAATCCTGCTAAAAGCAGCCCCTTGTTTCATAGTGCCTATAAAACCCAGGGTTGGAGCAAACTAAATTAAAACATTCCTGCGGTCAGTTGCACAAAGCTAGCTGTACAAACACAAGAGTTTCTGAGTAAGTTTAGAGTTGACAAATCCAGATAAATCCGACCTGGTTTAGATCAGGTTCAGCAGTCTCACAAACTTGGTATTAATGTCTTCTATCAACTAAGATTTGATCCAGAGTTTGTTCAAACTAATCTCAAACTTACCTGGGTTGCTGAAACCAGCTTTGTGCAACAGGCCACTAGCTATACACCTAAACCAGCTTCTTTGTATTGGCCTCTGAAGGGCTCCTAAACAAACCTGGTTTGACGAGCAGTTACATTTCATATGTTGAGGGAAAGAGGGAAACTCATGCCAGGCTCATTTTGCATTTTAACCGACAAAAATGGTCTCAAAACACGATGAGCAAGGATTTTACAATGAGCAATGTGTGTCAGTTAATAGTACTGTATATGTGAATAAATGAACATTTATAAAACGATATCTTGTAAAACTACAGCTATATCTTGTAAAATATGTAGGTTCCTGTGTGATATAAATGAATTTGTGTCGACAGCAAAAAAGATTTCATGAAATATTTCAGAGGAATTTACAAAATCGTTTATGTATAGAATAAATAAGAGTGGCCCCAAAATTGAGCCCTGGGGGACCCCGAAGATTGTGGGCTTACAAGTAGAGTTTTGATCATTAACCCTGTTCCCTCTCAAAACCATTCACGTGCTAGACTTCTGATACCATAGTGATGCAATTTGTGCAACAAGATATCAAAGTCAATGGTGTCAAAGGCTTTTGATACGGTAGGTCCAAGAAAATACCAACACCACATGTTCCTTCTTCAATTCAGTCATTAATTCAAGACACCTAACCCCAGCTGCTCCTGATGGCGCCTTGTATGGCTGACACCACCATCAGTGTGTGAATGTGAGGCAAAATTTAAAGCATTTGGTGGCCATTGGGTCTGAGAAAGTGCTATATAAATGCAGTCCATTTACCATTTATTCACATACAGGTTGTGCTCTTTTTTTTTCTAAAGCCATAACGAGAAGGAACAAGAATATCCAATTTATCAAGATAACTACTGAGTCTATTGTATACCAATTTCTCAAATACTTTAGAGAAAGTGGATAGAATTGATACGTGTCCGATTTAAAAATTGGGATTATTTTAGCAATTTTTGTCATTTTAGGTACGGTGCCAGTAAATAAAGAAAGATTAATGCAATGAGCCAGTGGCTCTACAATGACGTTAGCAATGGCCTTCCTTGGTGAGAATAAAATAATTTCAGAATGTTGACAAGCCATAAATCTTTGCTTGTGAGGTAAATTGCAAGCAGTCGAGGAAATGCCAAGCAGCATTATTCTGTTCAGTTTGTCTTATTGTCATTTCCTTTTTGTTTTCCGAAAAGCCCAAATACCTCAACGTCTTCTCATCTTACGTCAACGTCATCTTACAATGCATTGAAGAAAAGGCTCAAATTAGTATCAGAAGTATATATTTTTGATCATCCTTGCTTGTGAGAAAGTGTGTATATCATGTGACTGGTCAAGTGCCAGGATGTTACATTTAAATAATACATTTGCCTTCTAGAGTCTGAGCTCATCCCCAGTGGCTCATCTGGTAAAGAACATGCCAGGACCCAGAGATCCATGCAGCTTGACGTCGGCAACCTGGGCTTAATGCGATAAGAACAGTGATCGATGGGTGCAGAAGCATGCTGTTTTCGTGTCCTGAAAAAAATGATTAAGTGCCAACTTTAACCCCGGAAAGTTGACAGAAAGGAACCAGCAGGAGTTACTGTGTCCTAAAACTTGCGGAATGAGGCTGGAGAAGTGTCAGCGGCCCTACATTGTCCCAGTGTGGGTTAAAAGGCTATAAGGTCTCCATCTACAGTCACTGCGGAGGCAGGGTTTATTTGCAGACTTCAGTAGCTCACACTAGCCTGAGCATGTGGCCTTTGACATTCACATAAAAGAGAGGTCTTAGTGAGCCGGTTTATCTCCGAGACCAGTGACAGCTCTTGAGCAGTTTGGTCCAGTGGGTATAAAGGAGAGAGTGCAGGTTCCAACTGTTGGCGTACCGTTGCGGAGAGTCACACAAGATTGAGAGACTTCAGGGGGAGGTTTTTCAGGAGGTACTTTGAATGTACTCTCCACTTAAAGCAAAAATGGGCTTATTTTTTGATCCCATCAAACTGTGTAGTTGGCTGAAAAGTGTCTCAATTTTTCTTATCGCCCCTCCATGTCATTTTGCGACGGAGGAACTACTGACGCTCTGGCTTTCAATCGCTCCGCCAGATCTCTTTTGTTGTTGTCCAACTCAATCATCACAGTCCTAATGCATATCCATAAGTACTCGAAAGACCTTTTCCTTGTCCCGATGTTACCGGAAGTGGCCACTCCAAATGTTACTTTCACATCTTGCTGTAATTGTAGCAGTACTTAAAGCCCAAATTGTCTGGCAAATACAACATCTGTCAGTACAGGGGGAAAGTAGTAATTGCCCCTCGGTAATTTGTCTACTATTAAAAAAGTTCTTGATGTTGCCTTTGAAGTTGCTATTAAGATGAGAGATGCCTCAGTTTGCTTTATTAAGAAACAGCCATGGCTGCAACACTCTGCCTGTATTACATCAATCTGTCACGCTACATCAAACAGCATTTGCTTCTAAATTATAAAGATAATTAATCGCATGTGTTTGTCGGAGCACAGAGCACCTCCAGGCTCCTTGTTTTCAAATATGAGACCATCACGTCACCTTACACAGGGTGATTTTTTATACTTATTTCAAGTATGTGCTATATATAAGTACCATATGATTATTGGGAGATATTTGATGTGCATTCTAATTTATTTTTGTATTTGCATGTATCTGTCAGTATCGGATATAGTGGATATGAATTTGTACATGCTCATGCTTATTTCAAATGGAGCATGTGAAGACTAGAAATGGCTGCTAAAAATTTTGCTGTGTCATAAAATGAATAAATACAATTTAAAATATATTAAAATAGAAAATGGTTGATTTTCATAGGGGTATTTTCAAATATTACTGTTTTACTGTATTTTTTTGATGAATGCAGTCTTTAATATATATATATATATCCAAACTTTTGAACAGTTGTGTAAATATAAATATAGTCCGGTATCATCTGCCCTTTACGGATGATCATGATACTGTGGGGGGCTCCATAGGGCCCTGTAGCCAGAATGTGAAGAAACTGGTTCCCTACTGTGTCCTGTGTCAGAGAGCTGATAATGCCAGCCTTGTCAGGATTAATCTGGGACAAGTAAGAGTAGAGATTAAACTCAGTTACTGAAAGTGGAACAACTGTACTACCAAAACCCACACCATAGTATGTCGCATCACTAAATCAGGGTCCTGTATGTAATCTGGAAGCTTAACCCATTACCAGCTGCACCATTTCTGTATGTATGTTCTGTGAAATTGATGTATGATGGACCCATCACTGAATCCAATTCTACCTGTTAATGGTCACAAACATTACCAGTAATAGAACTGCATACATTAACTGGTAGATTGGAAATGCAGTGCACAAATCATTTGAGGAAAACTGAGAAATCAAATAATTAGAAAGATAGTAGAATCAGCATGAAATTATTCCAGGAACGCAGTTATTTTTAAAATTGTATCCAATAAAAGGGCAAAAAAGAAAAGAAAAGAAAATAATATAAGAAATATCTAGAAGTATGACTTTTCAAGAATCTGAAACTGTAAGAAATTGGCTAAAATTGCTATTTAGACTGTACTTTACTGAATGCAATATACCTTGGCATATTTGAGCATGTAATTTCTTATTGTCAGGAAGATTGTCAGTAGATTCTACTGTCAGGAAAAGGAATTTTATAACGTTTTTGGCCTGTCAAACGATCACAAATGTTAATATAATTGCATATACATATTAGCTGAAAAAATAGCAAAAAGATTAATTTAATAAAAAAACAAAACAAAACAAAAACATTGATATGGCTATCAGTAGAGCATGAGTTTTCATAGCTAACTAGCCAAACTTCGACCCACTGGCACACACACTCTCAATTTTTCTCTCTTCTCCCCTTTGTAACTCTCTCTTTAATTCTCTTTCCCTTCCTCCTGTGTCTGGTGGAGGGAGATAGAGAAACAAGACAGAGAATTTATCAGGTAATTTTCATAGCTACTGCATTTTCTTCTTTCTGTACCAATGTAAACAAATGGGAAATTTCCATGCAAGGCAACGAGAAATGCCAATTATCTAGTGCTTATTGAAGATAACACTGTCTATTCGCAGCTCCATTAACTAGGCTTTGGAACCTTCACATAAATACATACTCTTTTATCCAGATTAACCAGTGTGTTCAGAAAACTACAAGCCACCTGGCCATGCATTGAGATATATAATTATGGCTAGCAAACTTGCATGCTGTATAACACAGTGCTGTACATTTTAAATTAAAAGAAAATGCATTGAATTAAAGTTTCGTGCTAATAGATATAAAGTTGAAGAAACTATTTTCTCCTTCCTATCATTTGAAACACTAAGACCTCCAAATTGCAGGGACACTTTTGACGGAAGTTTGGTTAAGGAATAATTGGCAGCAAAGTTACAAAGTTCCACGGAGTTATTAAAGGTAAACCATTATTTCTCAGATATGTCTGATCCGGAATGTTTAAATTGCCTGTCAGATTTGTCAGCCATATAGAAAATTGCGGTCCTGGTTTGTTATTCTGAGATAGTCAGGGTGTAATTATGGTGGGGATGTTGGGATTCTAGCTTTGCAAACTTAGATATGAACATAGTAAAAGTTCATACAAGTTGTCTATGTTTCAATAAAGACACAAGTTTGATTTAAAGTTAGTGAGAGTGTTTTAATTTTTTCCGAACTATTAGCTAACATAGTGACATTCACTAGTGGAGGGAGCAAAAGTGCACTACTTGCATGCTTTCTTGCAGATAATTTATCAGATTGTGTTACTTTATGATAAATGGACAAGTCACACAAATAATGTTCTCATGTAATCATGAATGTAATCACGAATACTGCTATTATAGCACTGGAATGCGTTGAAAGTTTTGCCATCAACCTTTTTTAGGGCATATTGCAAATAGAAACATTGCTGACATGAATTAAAACAAAAACTCGTATCATCCAGAGAATTCACACTTTGTTTACTTCAAAGGTTGGGAATCAAAGTTCAGTTCAGTGCGCTGAGAGAGAGAGAACTATTGTGTGTTCCTCCCTCGAGTGAAACACTCCAGGATGAGAAAAGTAGGCCTATTTGCAAAATGTTGTGTCCAATACGTGAAGGATCTGCCACTTGCACAGAAACTGTAAGCTTATGGAAAATATCTAAATAAATTTTCTTAAGAAACGGTGGCCCATTAAATATTTTGAAACTTATTCTAAACTTTCTAAATTACGAATGTCATTGCAATAGAGACAGTTCCACTACAAAAATTCAATGAGGGTAATTCAAACAACACAGACAGACTGTGCAACACACACTAAAGGTAACATAGACCAAACAGAGACCGAATGTGAGGGATGAACTTACAATGCAAACACAAACTAGGATGATCAATAGACAAAGGATAATTAGTAGAACACAGCTGACATGGGTTAATTATTAATGACTGTAACCATGGAGACAGATGACTGATGGGAATCTGATCAAAGACACGTGACTAATGACAACAAACTGCATGAAAACAAAACTATAACATAATGGAGGCACACACCTACGAAAATAGACCACAGAACCAGTTGGTTAAAATTAATTCCAAACATAGCATAAAAGTGCAAATAGTTCTGACAAATTTATTAATGATCAGGTTTGTTTTTTTGTTTTTTTTAGATTAAAGTGTCCAAATATTTTGGGGGGTCACTTTGTCACGATTCAGTGTCACATGAATCGTGTTCTTTTTGTAGTTACAATGACACATTTTTTTTTAATCAAACATGACATTTTAGCAATCTCTGGCATCTGTGGTGAGAGGTTGAGCCTGGCGTTTTTCTTTCATGCATATGAGTCACAGTGCATTAAACCCAATCAGAAAGGAGCATTAGGAAAAACGTTTTTGTTTCTATTGCACAGCTACCATTAAAAGCCCATGCATCACCACAGATTGTTTTCTTGATGGGAAAACACACTGAGAGTTTGAACAGCTGTAAAATTTAAATTGACGTTCAATATCAGAATACATAACACTCATCCATTTGAAGATTATAAGTGAGCATCTCGCTTTACAATATTAATATTTTGATTGTCTTAAATACTATCCTGTCTATTACAAGCTAGTTGGCAGGAACCCATTGATTTTAGGACTGTGTTGGTTTCTCACACACCCAAACAACAGTTAAAATTCAGCATTCATGATTTTTTTATTGCCGTGTTGTGGACGATTGTGTGCCGTGGAAGGAGGAAAACAGTCTTGTACCTCGCCGAGGCGTGAGTGTAAGGAAGTACACCAATAAATATAGTAGATAAATGACACAACAGTGTGTAAAGCAATGAACAGAAGCTCTGAGGAGGTCATTAGCGATTAATATTGTGAGTTAAGCCCCCTGATTGCTGTCGGAAGAAGCTGTTTATTACACAGTAGCTCATTGAGGAAAGAGACCTGTGGAATTTTCCAGAGGGTAAAGGCTGGAAGAACTAATGGGCTGGGGAGAAGAATTCAAGAGATGGGTTGCCAAACCCATCCGAGAGATGGGCAAAAGTTTGAGAAAAACAAATGTATTGAAAGTCTGTATCTTGGATTTTCTGCTGAATACTCTGTTCCAGTACCACTAGACCAGACGGATGTTGTCAAGAGACTGTCTAATGATGGGCGGATCAGAGACTATACTCCTCTCTAAGAAAGTACTTTATTGTAAAAAAAAAAAAATAATAATAATACCTGTATTCAAAAAGAGCACACTAATAAAAAGTGACAGTAAAGACATTTACATAATATTTCTGTTTTAAATAAAAGCTAATCTTTTAAACTTTCCATTCATGTTGTTTTTAATTAATTTATTTATTTATTTTTAACAATATACTATATGCACACATAAAGGCCTGTTCACACTGGGACAAATTTCGCGCCGACGTATAATGCCTCATGACTAAACAAAGGGCGCCAATGTGAGTGTGCACACCAACGCGTAAAAGCGTCATTTTTTTAAAAAACGTCTTGGGTTCGTTTTTTTAGTTTGACGCCCCGCGTCAAAAACTATCCGACCAATGAGAATGAATCTTTTTCTCACGTGTTTGGAGCTTCTGTAGTCACAGTAAAACACTTGGGGGCGCTCAAACACAAAACGGTCTTGCCGAGCACACACACGTAACGGAGAAGAAGATCTACGCCAAGAAGCGTTGCCCTCTACACTGCCAAGAAGAAATAAGACAAGGAAGATGCAAGACAAGATGATTGTAGAGCTCATGATTGTAGATGATTGTATCCCATTTCATGATCTGTTGATGTGTATGCCAAGTAGTTTGGCGAACTCAGATATGTTGAAAAAAAATGCCAGCTCTGTTTTAATGCCTTGCTAGCAGTTTTCATGCTATACTGATTTGTATAATCATGAACTAAGGAGTGGAATGAGACAGACAGCCATGCATTAGGGATTTTGAGAAGGTTGCATCATAGGTGAAAAGTGAGAGGAGCAGGGAGTAGAGGACAAAACCCCGAGGCTCCCAGTGCGCATGGTCAGTCTGAGGGATGATTGATTAGGCATCCTGACAGTCAAGTGGCACAAGGATGGATGGATGATCATGCAAAATAGTATGTTAAACAGTCAGAGTTGGCTGATTGCATTAAAAGTGGAGTAGAACTTCAAAGCATCATTACGGTAGCACAACATGAAGGTTTTTCCAAAAAGTTCATGTATGGTTCAAGTATATGCTCAGTATTTTTCAAAAATGTTTTAATAAGTCTCTTATGCTTACCAATGTAAGATTTGAGGGTGAACCAAACAAATGAATCTTCCATGCATTTCATTCAACACTCCAGACCTAAAATCAACATTCCATAACCATAAAGATCCAGGCTCCAGATCTACACTAAACTTTAAGCTTCAAAGAGATGAGCCTAAAGAGAGGACAAATGTTGTCAACGTTAATTTGGAAAAGACTGACTGGTTCAGAGATGGACCCACCAAGATAATTACAAAGGTGTTTGATCCAGGACAACAGATTTAAAACAGACCGCTGTAGTCATAAATACTTCTGATCCAGAGCTGAAATCTCTCTCAACCACAGAGACTTTACATGTAAAATGCATAAATTCATCCCAAAACAATTCTTGACGGACTTATAAACAAACATCGTTCAACTACATAATTATATAATATATATATATAGTTTACAACCCAAAATGGTATTGTTTACCAAACGTAACTAGGCGAAGAGCATGCTGAAATAAATGTGTTGCATGAGGAAAACAAAGAATAATTAAAGCGTTATTGTGCATCATTACAAACCAAGCTGTAATTTTGTCAAATTATGGAAAAAGATTAAAATTATTGAATTGTGTATTTAGCATACATAAAATGTTAACCATGAAAGTAGACTTAGCAAAACAAACAAGCCTTTTTTTTATAATTCTAAACACGAACGGCAATTTCAGCCATAGAATCATTGATATATACTGGATTATTGATGTCTTTGAAA
>JAOTRC010000017.1:8134667-8148428 GCA_027497675.1 Cyprinella lutrensis | reverse complement strand
AGAGTGCTCCGCGCACAACTCAAACTTTTTTTTAATACTCAAACATTTCCGCGTCGTGCGACACAACGAATCGATAATGTAATTCGTTGCCAACTCTTTCAGAAATCGATTTTAATCGATTTAATCGATTCGTTGTTGCAGCCCTAGAAAACACAGCTCGCTCTCATCCCAAGGCATCATCTAACTGACGCTTTTGACCATGCGTCAACATCCGACGCACATGGCACCTTTTAGCATCAATATGAGACATGCCTCCTAGTGGTCTAAACCTAACCCTACCCCAGACCTAAACCTACCCATGCATGTAATCTATCTGACGCTAAAGGTTGCCACGTGCGCCGGTATTAGATGCGTCAGTTAAATGACGCCTTGGATTGCCATGTTTTTCAGATTTAGACGTATGGTCAAAAGTGTCAGTTAGATGACGCCCTAGGATGAGAATGCGTTGGCAAACAGTCTCGATAAGAAACAACCTTGTGAAAGACCAAACAAGCAGAGACAAACTAATCATGTGATTTCTTTCAACATCGCCAAATGTGCTTGTTCTGTCCAGACTGGACTATTGTAATGCTCTCCTGGCTGGTCCTCAAGGTTTCACTGTCAAACCTCTGCAACTGATCCAAATGCTGTAGCCAGAGTGCTCTTTAACAAGCTGAAGAGAGCACACGTCACTCCTCTCCTCACAAAATTGTGCTGGTTGCCAGTTGCTTCACCCCTCAAATTCAAGTCACTGTCATTTGCTTACCACATTTGCCACCACTCGCTCTGCTCCCTTTTACCTAAACTCATTACACTAGACGTATGCGCCATCCAGAAACGTGTGCTCTGCTAGTGAACGTCGTATTGTGAACATCGAAATCTCTTTCTCAGAGCTTTACCTGGACTGTTCCCTGCTGGTGGAATGACCTGCCTAACTCAACCAGAGCTGATGAGTCTGTCAACATTTTCAAGAAACGGTTAAAGATGCATCCTTTTCGACAGCACTTGATCCAGCTAACAGTTTCTCTTCTATTCTATTTATAAAAAAATATATGTATATATAGATATATTTACATGTACTGCATGTACAGCATGTATTTAGATTAAACTGAGAAGAGTCATAGCACTTATATTGTTGTCCTATTGTTAGTTTAACTGCTGCTTCTATTGCTCTCATTTGTAAGTCGCTTTGGAAAAAAGCGTCTGCTAAATGAATAAATGTAAATGGCTACATCACGTTACCCCAAGTGAAAGTATGAAGGTATTGAGAGAGTTGATCTTGAGAGTTGGGATCAGTGAGTCAGTCATTGTATCATGTTGTTGTTCCCTTTAGAATCATGCAATCATTTCAAACCTCTGAATCATGTGTAGCTTGTGGCCTCTAATTAGTGTCTAAGATGATGTGTGTGCTTTTCACCATGCAAATGAATCAGACATTCATACCAAAGGGACAAAATGTAATCAACTGAACCTCTTTTGTGTTATATACAGTACGTTTTCTTTTCTTTTAGAAGTATCTATGCTAAAAGTCTCTCTCTTTAAATTGAGCTTGGTGCCAAGTCTTTAAACTGATGCATTAGTAATCGAAATAAAAAGAAAATGCAATGGCCTGGTGCAGTTATCAAATAGCAAAAACATATATGCGCTGTGTGTTTCAGATTGAAGCACAACAATGTGTTCTCACATGTGAGTAGTTCATAATCTGCCATGTTTGAAGCGTCTCAGATTTGCAGTAAATTCTGTACACACGCTTCTCCTCTGAGTTTGGGTCACTTTAACATGCATTTGCAACTTGTAATGAGAAGCACACTTAAGAACAAAAGAGAAGTTTAAGGCCCTACGGTTTTTGGTCAAAGTTTGATGGTTTAAAGTTTAAAAAATGAATATTTTAAACCATTAATATAAGTGTTATAATTTTACAGTTGTACTGTAAAATAAATTATTGTATTATTTTTCTATAACATTTGATTATATTATGATTTTTATTTAGTAATTATTTTTTAAGTTATAATATAATAATATAACACAAAAGCAATTGGCATTATTAAAAATACAAAAAATATAAATACAAATTATTGTAATGTCTTACTGTGAAATAAGCAAATATTTAGCAAAATAAGTAAAATAATATTTATTTTGTGGCCATATTTATGTACATTAACAAAATTTGGCCAAATTACACAGCCTACAAACAAGCACAACAAACATCGACTTTGCATTTTAAATAGCATTTTTTTATAAGAAAAATTGTAATTTGATTTTTTCCCCCAAAATAAATTGAGCAGCTCTACTTTACAGTTTAGTTTTTTTTCTTGTTCTGAACTAAAGTCAAAATTAGTTCAGTCAGTGTAAAATTACAAACAGTTGACGTCCCTGATGACCAAGTACATCAAAAGCATGACTGCCAGTTATTTTTTTTTTTATAAAAGAGGGTGGAGATGAGCTGTTTTTGAAGCAGTGGTTTCGCTCCACTCCGGCAACTAGCGGTGACAAGCTCTTTTTATCAGTCTTCAAAAACTATTAGATTTCTTGTCTTATCAGGACTCCAAGAGATCAAAAAAGTGCCAAAGTGGTTTGAAGGCAAACTTTTGAAGTCTAATAATTCCCTTGAAACTAATGCGCCCCACCCTTGATTGGAACAGTGAGCTCAAGCACGCTGATGAATCAAAATAAATGAGGCGATAATTCAAGGGCACTATCAACACACTTCTGAGGAGACGTGGATTTATTGTGGTGACAAAAATTTGACTAATAGCTCACATGCTTAACATTACTGTTTATTGCAAATTTTCATCATAATTTAAAAGAAAATATTTTGACATCCCTGCTAAAAAGACCAGGATATCTGGCGTTTTGAATTTTTTTAACAAACCCGACTACCTCGGTTGAATGGGTTCAAATTTAAATGTATGGTTTTATTGATAAAAATTGTGCTTATATAAACTGGTCTTTTCAGCGGGGACATGCTTTTCAAGTCAGAAGCTGCTGCTTCAACACGACAGTTCCTGTAAATTCAATGCTTCTTCAAGTTATTATCTTCTTCCCTTCCATTCAGCTCATATATACGGCAGTGAACAGTTCATTTTCAGTCCGATAACCCTGCCATACTCACATGGGCTATTCATACCATGAGATCTAGTCAAGAACCTAAGGGACATTTTTTTTCTGTGGAAGTAAAAATGATTTTGTATCAAAGAAAGTGTGTGAGGTTGGTCAGTGTGCTCATGTGCAGTGAATGTGGCCTTCTTTAATCAAGAGCCATGTTTTTATTGGTCCCACGCCCATTCTTTACTGGTGCATGAAATTAGCACTGTAATGCACTTTGATTATGTTTTTACCCAACGTCTGTGGAAAGTTATGTTTGCATATAATGACAAAAGGTTTTCTGCTGGGAATTTTGTACTGAATCTTTTTTTTTTTTGCTGCATAAATGTTTTTTTAAGGTTTAGAAGAAAGGCCTTTTACTTTAGTCTGGAACTGCTGTCGAATGCTCGCCGCTATGAAAGCCTGTTTTTCTCCTCAGAGTTATCCACAGTTAGTGTAAAGAGAATATAAAGAAGGCAAATACTGCAGAAGAATACCCAACAGTATATTCCAACTAATTTTTTTTACTCTTCGACCAGGTAAGCAAGTCATTCAGGACTAGATGTCAGCACAGGTTAAGTACTTTTGATTAAGTCTGACAACTTTTGTATTTCCTGTAGTTCAGACATTCTTCTGACAACCTCTGGCAATTGCCCTTTGAGGGTTCGGTAGGTCAAACCAGGCAGGAGGTCACTAAGGTCAGACACTTGTGGAGCATTATAGTCAAAAGTAGGAGAGCGAATAGATGCGGAGCATTGGATATCCCTTATTTCCTTTACATCCGCCCTGGTATTGTTTTAACTGCAGTTCATTGAGAATTCACTCTGAATTCTCTTTCTTTAATATATTCCACAGTAGGTGTGCTGACAATTTGAAGGTGTGAAGCTAGAAAATAAGAGAACACAACAGGGACAGTTTATTGACCACCCTTTTGAGCTAGAGCTTATTTTTGAGTGCAATGTTTTAGAGAGGATCTATACTTAGACTTAACATTAACAAAAAGTCTGTAAGGTGTTTTTTTCTTTTCTTTTTCCCCTGGAGCCTATGAAGTAATGCTATGCAATAATCTCATAGTTCAACTGGTTCCTTTTGAGTGGTTTATTGTATCGTGGCTTCTGGTGTTATGAAGAAGTAGTTAAATGCTTCAGGCAAAAATCTCATTGTCCTGCATTTGCTAAAGCAGATTGCGTTTAAAAATACATTAAAATGACAATCAAAGTACAGTGTCTAATTTGGAAGTCTTTGCCTAAATTATAGCTTCAGCTGAGATCACAGCTTTCACAATACTGTTTTGACAGGTATTTTGATTGCAGACAGCCCGTATAATTCCTTTCTTGTACCTTTCCAGTCAAGTCCCCAGATATCATTGTTGCCATTGTCAGCTTTTTTTTCAACCCAGCCGCAATTTCACAGTCATTTAACCTTAATTGGAGCCATGCAAGGACAAATATTGAACATTCAAACATAGAGGCAATTGTGTGAAAGATTGTCTCCTCAGAGGTCCACAAGTTTACTTCAAACTTTCGACTAAAGGAAAAATCTCCCCTTTGGCCAAGGTAGTTTTGTTGTTTAAATTGAGCCTTCATTGTTATGAGGGTGATGTAAAACCTTATCTAGAAGCAGTAACTCTGATGGTCTACTTAAAGGCACAATATATCGTTTTTGTTTTTTGTTTGTTTTTTGCCAAAAGAGGGTGCAATTTCTAACAATAACAGGCGTAGGTTGATGACGCATTGATAAGCTGAATGATGGGATTTGCTGATGGATCTAATAATGTTTTTGGATGAGTGAAAACATTAATTTTTTTAACATTACAGTGGTATGGAGCAGATCGCGATTGCTAAAGAGACAGATAGCACACGCGAGTCCCACGGATATTAAGAATAAGGACTTTTAACTACCCGCAAGTGCTGGATTACTCGCATGTTAGTTTATTAGATGAATTAAACTTGTGAAATAATGCAGCAAGTTAAAATGTTATACTAGATGTTGGTTTGTTTGCTATACGAAACTAGCAGTAATGTCAAGATAGATCAATATTAGAATAACTTACTGACCATATTCTAACATTTCATAATGTTGAGCTAACGTTATATAACATTGATTTGTTTCTACAATTGCTCACATGTCTAATAAAGCTGTCAAGTCGTGACTCGTAAAGCTCTGTCAAGTTCAAGTTAGTCGCGGACGTGGAGCTCTCAGCAACTCAAAAAATGACACACTGATATTAATCTGCATTTTAGTTCTCCTTGTTTGTCCCAAAGTTGATGTTTGAAAGAAACAAGAACTGCGTGCCGCCAAACTTTACGCACGATGCAGTTGTCCATGTTGCCATGGTTATGTCATGGTTACGGCAGTATGAACAGAAACCGAGGATATTGCGTTATTGACAGGCAATATTTTTTTTCTGGGATGGCCACTTATTTACAATTGGAATTTCTCTGGAATAAAAAAAATCTTTGGAGACTTTTGGGATTTTTGTAAGTACACAACTGCAGAAATATCACACTGTGCAAATGATTTTTGGATATTGTGTTACAAAATTCTTACAATTTGTACCTTTAAATTAACAGAAACTGCACCAATGGAGGTAACTGTCAAGTTCTCTTATTCACAGAATACAGTTTTTGGGTGCTAGGTTGAAGTGCTAAGGAACATTACACCCATTCAGACAATGTCTACCGTTTTTATTGGTTTTGAACGGTTAAACAGTAACAGTTTGTCGCAACCAGTCAAGGTTTTCATTTTCGTCTACAATGAAAAAGAAAAAGGTTGTATTATGGAACACAATCACAACCAATCTGAAGAGAATAAGGACTTCAGTGATGCTAGACGGCATGCTTTTTATGGTTTTCCTTGTGGACCGAGAGCTATTTTTGCTGATATTTGGGTACAGTTTTGAAAGGTGCTCTTATGCTCACCATATAACCTGGGCTTAGCTTACTGAAGTCTGGAATAAATGCAGATCATGGTTGCAGGTGTTATGGTCCTTGGAGAATAGAAAGCAATGACACACAATGACAAATTTAATGGCTATAATAAGATATTCTAATGTAGGTTCTGATGATGGACATACAAATCTTTATTAAGTTCTGTGTGTAAATTAATTTAGCATAATACCCCATTCTAAATAATTCATTAGACATCCCCAGGCAACACAACAGAGGCTCTGTCAGCTCAAAACAATGCAGACCGTTCACAAGGCGAGCACATCAAAACATGGAGCTTGAAGGTGGAGGTGGGCTGATGAAACAACAATAAAACACATAAGAAACTATTTCATAATGACAAATATCATGATTTTTTCAAATTTGAGATATGTAAATTACTGATGTTGTTACAATGTATTGCACACTTGTCGAAAACCAAACTTTTTTTTACAAAATTTATACATAAATCACTAACCACCAGATAGGTTGTCACCATATTTACACGTGAATATATAATGCAATAGTAAACATAATATGAAATACCCATACATAATATTGAAATAATTTTTATAATTTCTATAATATATAAATATGTGTAATGGTAATGACATCCTGTCTATTGGTGGGGGATTTATTTATAAACATGGTAAATAACCTATAGTTTTCCGCAAGTGTGCAACATGCATGCCATAATTCTTTGCTACAGCCAATTTAGAGCTGAAATTGTAACATCAGCAATGATAAAAATGATGATACTACCAAAAACAACGGGATGCCAACAGCTGTGCTAGTGCGCCTCATGAATTACATTTGATCAGATATTATTACCACGAAACAAGGCAAAGGCCAGAAAAGGCATTGCTTGAAATATAATATATTTATCAGATAAAGGCTTTCAGAATGGCTTGTAAAAGAAAGAGATAGAGAGAAAATGATGGCTTTTTACCTACTTTGAATTGAGATTTTATGCTTCTAACTAGTGTGGATAGATGAAAGCACACATACTTGAGAGACATCACTATGACAGGAGTGGATATTACTGCTTGGCAGTAAAAGCAGTCTTGCACCAAGGCTGTGAAAAGGCACTCCGGTGGTGGACTTTTGAAAGCCTGTCTGCCTCCACATGTAATTGGAGTCATTATTATATCTCAAAAAAGCATGAAAAAGGAGAAACATCCCTGACTAACAGATAGGATGTCACTACCATTCCACATTCCTAAACCTGCCGTTATGCACACGCCGACTAAATTGCTATAACCTCTGCTGAGCAGGACACCACAAACTAATATTTAATCTGGTGTCAAAATGACCTTTAGAAATGTCACCTTATATTTTTAGAGAGCGTGGTTTTGAAAAGAATGGGTGGCAAAGGGGGTTACTTTTGGTTTATGCCATAAACCCTGCTGTGCATCCAACAACATTTGAGCACACTCATTAGCTGTGGCTTTCATTATCAACATAAGAGCACCTCTGCTAAATGCGTAGACTGTTGCACTTAGAATTTTAATTATATTAGTTATTACCTTCTAGCACCTTGTTCACCCTCCTAAATAGGCTGTGTTTACACGCTGTATAGTATGCCGTTAAAATTGTATCCATTTAAGCCATAATTATAGGCTTTTTTAGTATTTAAGCTGTCTCTTATGATACCTCATCTTTACCACTAAGGCGGCATTGCAAATGTGTTTGCTGAAATACACAGCAACAAGATCAGGAGGAAAATCCAAGATGAAAAGTGAGAAAAATGTTAATTATACACCACCTTTCAAAAGTTTAGACTTGGTAAGATTTAAATAAAAATAAAACAAATCACCATTTTGTCATCGAGGCTGAGGTTATTTGTTCAAAAATACAATTAATTATACAATGCAATTCATAATTTGATATTTCAGCAGCCATTAATTCAGTCTTCAGTATACACAATCCTTCAGAAATCATTCTAATGTGAGCTCAAGAAACAGTCAGTGAAAACCTTTGCCTTAATATTTTTGTGGAAACTGTGATGCACTTATTCAGGATTCCTTGATGAATAGAAGTTCAAAAGAACAGCCCTTTTAAATGTCAAATTTTACTTTTAATGTCTTCAATATCACTTTTAATCATTTTCACAAGTCTTAGTTGAATAACAGTATTAAAATCCTATGCTAACCCAAACTTAATGAATAAAATATTACAAATATTTATTTTAATATCATTTTCAAATTTGAATGTATTAGTGTAATATAGACTTAATTTTAACTTAATTATAACTTAATTGAATTTTTACTCCTAATGTTTGTGTCACGGTGCAGGTTCATATCTGATTCCTGTCTGCGTTTCACTTGTCCTGTGTAATAACTTTAGTTATTCCCTGTTCAGTGTCATGTTTTGTCGTCCTGTTTTCTAGTTTATTGGGCACTGTAAAAAATAATACTCCTGTAAAAAACAGTAAACTACTGGCAGCTGTGGTTGCCAGCATCATACCATAAAAATACGGTATGTTACGGTTTTTGAAATTAACAGCTAAATACCGTATTGTCAGATACAGTATAAAACTGTAATTTAACGGCTATATGCTCTAACACAAAAACAGTAACACACCGTATAGTTACGGTATGATCCTGGCAACCACAGCTGCCATTAGTTTACAGTTTTTTTACAGTACTATTTTTTACAGTGAATATCCAGGTGTTTACGATTAACCAAATTCTCTTGTTTTCTTGTTTAACTTGTTAGTCTCTATTAAACTCTGTGTCTTGTTCCAGTGTTTGTGAGTTCTTGTAGTTGTTCTGTTGCCTGTAGCCTTCTCCCTGTCCTATGTTCCTGTTTTTTTATTTTCTATGGTTTACCTTTTTGATTAACTGAATTTGTGCTTGCATTTGGATCCTGCTTCCTCCTTCTTTGATGGTTCATAACAGTTTGTGTTATGTATGTTTAGGTAACATTGTGCTGTTCCTCTTGCTTACTGAAAACTATTTTGAGTCGGTGTTTTGAGTGCACTTGGTGTTTGGAATTCTTGACTATGTAGAGCATTCTAAATCAGCCACTTATGAGGAGGATGCGTTCTGGTTTTAATGCCATAACAATGCTATAGCTCAGGTTTTGGATTAGAACAACATGTTTGTGCATTAATTAACCACTGAAATTTTGCTGAGGTGATGTAATTTAATAAAACTTTTTTTCTGATCCCATCAGTAAACCCAGTTATAAACTATTACACCTACTCCCTTGTTCAAGATGAATTTTGGTTGTTTTTTTGCACAATGTGTCTCTCATTTTTAGAGGAAGACACATGTGGTACAAAAGTTTGAAGAAGAACTTTAAATCCACAACCTTTTTTGATGCATCAATGTGTTGTAACATTACAAGCCTGTAGCTAAAATGCTCAGACAGATACAATAAAACCATATTAATTTAGTGTGATGTTTTAAAAACACTAATCATGATCGCCTTGATTTTAAACTGTACACTCATCTAAAATGTGAAATTTAGTTTAACACTTTTTAATGTAAGTTTACATAGACAGAAATCTTACTATAAGAATTCGTGCTGTTCATCAATTATTGAGGAAAATTATTCTCCACACATCTGTCTGCCATTAGCAGAAGCCGACAGGGATTCACAAATGAGGCGCATTTTGTTAAGCTATGAAAAATTGACTCTGAGGGATTCGATTTTACAAATAGTATCCCACTAGTCGGAGCCTTAAAACTTGGTAACCAGGCTAGCATTATTATGCTAATAACACAAAGTGTTTGACATGGTCACAAAGCTGCAGATTATAAATCACTGTGCAGAAAGTGTTAGTGTTCCCCCCCTAATGCTTTCCACTGACAAATTTGGCAAACCAATTTTCATCAAAGGAAAAGGTGTTAATAAAGTTCAAAAGGCAGTTTTTCACACACTTCTGTATTTTCATACCTCATTGCTTAATGTCCTCAAAAGAATTTCGCGATTCAGTGCTTTTAGCAAACACAGAGAAATATTGAAATAGAGGTCACCGAGGAAGTCAGACTATTTAGAGACTGGCTGACCAGCATTTTGTTCATTAAACAAAACTCTTTAAAGGGACAGCCCAGCAAGCGAATATTGTGATATAAAGTTATTTTGGCGTCCGTGACTCACAATCGAGGGTAACGGTTCGTGAGCCTGAAGGCGAAGGCAGGGGCGCAGCCGACCCCCTTGTAGGTATGCGACTGTCCAGGTGGAAGTGGGGAGTATGGAGGTGAATGTTGGCGTAAGCATCTGTGAGTTTAGACTAAGTACCGACCTTTTGTACAACTTGTATTAGAACAAGATTGGTTAGATAAAGTAATTTGAGAGGTCTTCATCTCTTTTAATTTTAACTGTCTTTGATTAGACTAGACTAGACCAGAAAGGCAATCAGCGTAACAATCCAAGATTATCAACATTAAGGTAGTGCTTTGTTGGGATTTTAGAAAATACTTCGACCACCTCAACTTCCACTTTGTTTTCCCTCAGTTTTCAAAAATCCATTTGAATTCAACACGGCGTCCAAACAACAACAGACGTGACCTATAAGGTTGTGAAATGGACACTGCACTCTGGCTGTCAGGAAGCCGAGAGGAAAACATACCATGATGTATGAGTAATTTGAACAGAAAATCTAAAAGCTATCCACATTCCACTCTTGATCTAGCAGCACACAGCAGACGTTCCTGTGTGGGTTTTAAAAACCACTGTTCCCATAGCCTGTCAAAGACATGCTATTCTGATTTGTTCTCTGTGGCCTGTAGCTCAGTCAAGCGTCATCTCATGTTTAGTGGACTGTCACATGCCCCGGTCTTAGAAATTCGGGTGGCTTGTTTCATAGTCCCCGATTCTAAACGGCATTCATCAAGTCACTGCGATTTGATAAAGACACACAAAGTGGCAATCACTCTTGCGTTTTTTTAAAGGTCAAAAGTTAGCAGTAGTTAAACTGTCTGTCCCTGACGTATGCTTACTTTCTTTTGCTCTTTGCTGTGTTATTGTTACTTTCACCACTGAAATGCATACACAACATAACCTTATGTTGAGCTCAGTGTCATCACAGCACTCAAGTAAGTGGTTTTAAAGTAAGTGGTTCATTTTAAAGTAAAAATCCTTATGATCTTACCTTAATGCTGCCGAAACCGGAAAACAGTGTTGAAAAGGGGCGGGGCGGCATAAGGTCTACAGTATATGGTATTTATTACTGTTTTAGACTATATCTGTGAACTATATGGTGTTTCGTACTCAACTAGTTTGGCATTGAGACCCACATTTCTCCGTGGTCAGCTGTGACCCAAATGTTAAAGAATTCGACCCAAGCAAACTGTTAAGTAGCAGTCCCAAACTAGTATAAGCACACTAACGTTAGAATGAGCCAATACAGGCTTCAAAACACAGACGCATGAGTGCTGCCAGCATCTTTGTAGCGGATGCAGAAACAGAAGGTTAGCTGGTCAGTGCTAAGACCATACGTCGCACACTGCAACAAGTCAGTTTGCATGGCCGTCGTCCCAGAAGGAAGCCTCTTCTGAAGCTGGTTCACAAGAAAGTCCGCAAATAGTTTAATGAAAGCAACCTGTCCAAGAGCATGAATTTCTGGAAAAATGTCCTGCGGTCTGAAGATACTAAGAGGAACTTGTTTGGCTCAGAGGGTTCCAGCATGTGTGGCGACGCCCTGGTGGATCACAACTACGATAGATTGAAACGCGTGTTTTCCTTTTCATAACTGCAGTAATGTCTTTATTTCGTTTGTAAATGTTTTCAGTTAGTGTGGTGTTGTTGGCGTGATTGTAGGAAATAGGCTGTTGCTATACATTAAATTGATAAATTTTGTGGTTGTATGTGCACTGAAGTCAGGGTTTGCATTTACAAATATTCTTTCATGCCGGAACAAATTTTAGTAAATGTTGAAATTCAAATAAATTAATGATATTGAACTTGCAGGAAAAGAAACTTTTGCAGAGACTGAAATGGCATATAAGGCTTGACAGATTGGCCACTGAGCAGCATGACAGCTGCCTCCTCATCCCCTGCTAGCATGCAGACTCACATGAAACTATTGGCTGTCAATCAAATGGAATTTCTAAATAGTACAGGCATGAGGGGAATATACGTTTCCCCTATTGCAATCACTGCAAGTACAGCTGAGCTGCCAAAATGATGGAATCCATAAGCACCATGCATAAAACCTGGAATTGAAATTTGATTCTTATGTGGAAAGAGCGATTTGTGGGATTTTCAGGCTTCCAAGTCCCCACGCTAAAGGCACATTGTCCTAACACGCTCGGATAATGAGTGTGTCTTATCCATTTCTGTCAACATTTCAGCAGATTCTTTTGACAGTTCTACAGAGAGTTGTGTTTATTTCCCCTCACAGTGCCACAATGACTTACGAATAAATTATTTGGGTGTCCAGAAATCTGCAGTGACATGTAAACCAATTTGAACAAACAGAGGAAATATGGTCTGGAGAAAGATTCAACTTTAAGGTGTTTGAGAAAGTGTGCACTGACCCTGATGTCAAGCTGCTTGTGATCAGGTAAAGACTCTTGTTGTGTCTAAAATCACATACTTTCTGAGTAGGTACTACATTTGAATATACTTTTCGACAGTATGAATATGCAGACTGATTTAATGAAGTAGCGTGTGTATGACACGCCAATTCGTATTTCCATTTTTGGGGTGCTATCAAGAGGCATAATCACTTTTCAGCGTGTTTATGAACGCCGTTGACTTAACATTATTAGTGTATATATAAATATATGACTAACCTTAACCTCGTCCCTAAACCTAACCGTCACTGGGGTTAATGGCATTTATGACTGGGTATTTGACGACGTGTACAGACACGCGGAATCACTCAGACATTAATGTCATAGAAATACACGCATACACGCGGATAGCTCAAAATGCGTAGAGATAACACGCCCCTTGACTCGAAAGTGGCGTGTATGTTTACACAAAAGTCATGATGTCATGTTGGAATATGGTTAGTATGAATAATATTCGATGTACTATGTCCGCCATGTTGCTACTGTCACGTGGCTGAATTCCTTCACCGTCATTCACAAATCCTCTCCCGTGGCCTCATGGGAATCTCAGCGGAAGTAATCCGGGTTCTTTCCACCTACAGCATCTATATTCATCATTTACCCACGAACCAGGCCATCGCATTATGCTGTTTTAATAGAGCTCATTAAACTGTCTAATGATCATCAACTTCTGATTTCTGCTAACAAGTGATACGCAACAGCACCTCTCCAGTCGATACGTCTGTGTGAAGTATAATTGCAAAGTGTTTGTTACACTTGACAGGAGACCCACTTTAGCAATAATCTCAGTCGGTGCTATTGATCTGGGCTCAGCGGGGGCTTGTGTTCCACCGCATGAACAGAATGCGTGCGGCAGTCCGCTGCCAAGAAACCGACCCTGTCCATCAGTCCAATGAGAGGGAAGCTTCGTTCACACGCAACACATCTGGTGCCAAATCGCTTGGCTTGTGTTCCTGTGAATATGAGGGTATTTTTCTAGTATTAAATGGATATATTATACGTAGATGTTATTAAAATACATTTAGAGATACACAGAGATAAATGATACTTTGTAGTGATGATGATTATTATTTTTTTAATATTGGTTCACATTGTACAGTATTTTTGATATTTAAAGGGATACGCCACTTTTTTGGGGAAATAGGCTCATTTTACAACTCCCCCAGAGTTAAACAGTTGAGTTTTACCATTTTCAAACGCATTCAGCTGATTTTCTGATATTTAGAAGAATATCAGAACCAGAC
>JAOTRC010000017.1:8018766-8031733 GCA_027497675.1 Cyprinella lutrensis | reverse complement strand
CTGCTGCAAATTAAGCGCTGGTCGCACATCATCTTTAAAGCGCTTTGCATGCTTGCCGCAGTGTACACTCGGCCTCCACGGGGAACCTGAAGAAACCTGGATAGTTGTGCTGAAATGTGGTTCATTAGCATTCCACCACCATTAATGTGGCTAAATCTCCACCTTACCTGTCCCTCAAGGCAAGCACTTCTTCCTGGTTTTATGGTGGGTACATAGTATGCTCCAAAACTGGGCTGATTGGCCCAAGAGGAGTCCTGTGCTCCAAGTGCGCCAATGAACACTATCTATCGATCTGCGCTCGATTGCTCTTCCATCATCCTTCAACTACCCTGATGTCTCAGTAATTTGAAATTGAATGCGAGACCTGATACAGGTTTGAAATGACATGACGAGTCGACGACAAGTAAATGATATAGTTTTAATTTTAGGGTGAACTATTTCTTTAGATTTTAGTTTCCCTACCAGTAATGCTCTATGACTGCTGTCAAGAGCAGCACGCGTTACTTTTGAAGGTTGCAATGTTTAACACCAGACATGACCAAAGTCACCCTCAGAACAAGAGATTTTGAGACTTTTTCGTTCCGTGCTGTCACCGAACTGAGCAATAGACAGTGACAAGCTCCAGTCGTGTGTCGGGAGCATCCGTGGAGTGCAGCGATTTGAAGCCTTGACCGAGATGGCGATATATATCAACACTGGTGACAGGCGCTCTGTGATCTTGACAAAAAAAAAAGGAAATCAGATTTACACTTCCTGTCCAACATAATCCAAAAGTGTTGAGGGCCTAACGCATTCACCCTGCCTGAACTCTGCAGATGAACAAGTGACAGATTAGATAAAAGCTTGAGAGAAAAAAAAACAAAAGCGCTCTTAATTAATTATACTGATCCTTGGCGATGAAGGGCCAGATGAAGATGAGGTTAAGCTATCAGCAATTAATAGCAAAGCCTCGATGAAGCCTCCTGGATTTAGCTGTAAGTCGGGTTGCGGGGTTTTAAAATTCAGCTCAATATACTGTATACGTGTTTGTATTTACTTGCAAGGTATACTGCAGCATAGGAGAGAAAGTGTCGCAGCAGTCCAGCGGAGATGTGAAGGAAAAAGCTTTTAATCCATGCTGTGGCGTCTGTTCTTCACAGACGAGGAGGAAGATGAAATGCAGAACTCACAGAGGGATCGAAAGGAAGCAGAGAGAAAACAAAACACAAACCTTATTTATGCACAGAAAAGATTGCAGAAGGCATAACCCTGTCTGATTCTATGGGAAAAAAACATGTCATGCTGACAAAAAAAACAAAGGGGGAAAAAAGAAGTAGATTCAACAGAGTGCTGCCATGTAAGGGGAAGGGCACCTTTCTCCAAGACATTTCTGATCTATATTTCATGTGCTTTCTGTCTTGGTCTCATGTGTTGAGCATCAGCTTGAGATGTAATTTTTTTTCCTCTTCCTGCTGTAACAGCTTCAAGTCATTGGTGTCATATATCAGTCCCCCTCCAAACGGAGCTATAAATAGACTCCATCCACACATTCACTATTGCAAGCGATGTCATTGTGCCATCTCGTCAGCAGTCAGTAGTCAATCATTGGGTTATGGAGGTATCATTAGTTATGGACCACAATTGGTCAACTCTCACGCTAGCACGAATGTAGATAGGAAACAAAACATGTCCAGACCCTGTCAGAACTCATAATAGTTTTAAAACTATACAGATCAACCATTTATATCAGTCAGAGGGATGCAAACAAAGTGGGACATTTTTGCACTTTTTGCCCATCAACCAGAGTGGCTGTTGAATGCCCAATTTTACCAACAATTTGATTTCCCATGCAAATGTATACGAGGAAGCTGTAAATACCAAATTATATTATTAAAAAACAACTTACAAACTGTTCAGAAATGTATTATATGCTTCACAGGCATAAAACATGGCCAGAAAATTGGAAGAATATGCATGCAAACAAGCTACACTGGTTTATGCTTAAGATCAGTGATGCATTAAGGTTATTGCTTGAAGTCCAAAGCTGCTTTTAACAACTTGAGCAGATATTGACAATCAAAACACAACTATGAGTCACAAAAATAGCATTTTATCCAAGTAATCCAAAGGTATACTGGGCACATATCCACAACAATAAGCTGAAGGCAGCCCTAGTAGTTAATGGACAGAACCATGACATGAGTTTAAGTACTATAAAAGAGATTCAGAAAACATTTCTCCATTTTCCCCAGTGTTAATCCCCCGAAAAAGAGAAAAGTCAAACCTGATACCTCCAAAAAAAATCCCTTTTCCAGCATGTCTTCCCACACTTCAAAGCACCCGGTATGGGATCTCCACGGCATTGAAAAAAAACACTCAAATAAGAGCCATCTTCTCTCCATCCTAATGCCTCATCGGGAAACAGATTTTGTTTCTTTCTCTTCCCACGAGATAACTTTATACTTCTCAGTACTTCTAGCTTAGAGCTTTCACAGCTGAAGTAGATTTTTAGTGGAGGGTTTTTAGAGTATGTTAAGGGATAGTCAGGCTTCCGTAATATCCATATGAACACTAGATGGCTGGAAACACAAGAAACTCAAACTCAAGAAACTTAATTTCTTGAAACACAATCTAGCATGTTAAACTTCACAAAGATAAGAACAGAACTTCACAGTTAAGAGTCGTGGCCTGGCAGTTAACACACACGCTTTTGCCAATTCCATTCCCCCTTTTCATCACCTCAGAATCTCTAATCTATTCTCATGAATAAAATGCCTAACGGGTAAACAAAATGGAGACTTGAAGGATGCAAACATGAAAATCTACAATCTGACTACCTAAGATAACATATGATTTGACAAGGAGTTCAATCAAGGTAGGTTTAACATTAGCATACCGTTTAGGAAAGCATATGCAAACAAACAATGTTCCTCTATACTTACTATTGTATTTCAAGAAAAATGATTGCCTGTTTGTGCAGTATTCCAGGATTTTCGTAAGGTTCAGAAGTGGGTCAGATATTGCCTAGTGGACTGCTTAGGGGTGGGTCATAGAGAGCCCAAAGATCCGCGTCAGAAGCGAAAGACCCGATAACGGTTATCTCCTCCACCTAACAAGTCCACCCACCACCAGGCTTACAAAAAATGGCAGAACGGTGTGTGTGCAGATCAGTTGTTCATGGTGCGATGCTACAGAACTTCTATTTTATTATTGGAGACAACGAGTACCCAACGGCTTTTCTCTTTTGATCTTGGTCTTCAAGAGCCCCTTTTCCAATCCCTGCACCAATGAATGTTCTGCCAAGCACATCAGATGCCAAAACCTGAAAGTAAGATGTTTGGAGGTCTTGGCACTGGCTAACACATGCTGCCCGTGCCCTGTGGTGGTGAACATAAGCACAAGACTTTACTAAAGACACCCATCCATAACCGGACCAAATTTCATAGAACCGTTAGATGTCCAAATTGCACACATTTAAACAAATGTTTAAATGTGTTCATGTTTTTTAAATCATTATTTTACAGAGATTATACTCACCATTTATAGACAAAAAAATAAAAATAGTGTATAACTTAACAGCCCATTCTCATCCCAAGGCGTCATATACTGACAACATCCAACACACATGGGACTCTTTAGCGTCAATATGAGACAAAGATATATATTGGCTAGAAGGCGCCTCCTAGTGGTCTAAACCTAACACTACCCCAGACCTAAACCTACCCATAACCGAAGCGTGTTATATTGAATCTAAAGGGTGCGCGTTGGATGTATACGCATTGTCAAAAGCGTCACTCTATGACGCCCTAGGATGAGAATAAATTTAAATAAAATAATAATATCAAATTACTATAGAAATCTCAATGACTTTTGAAATCTACTATATTTTGAGTATCATATATATATAATTTGTATAATTATATTTTCACAAAGAGTATTTCTAGCCAAAGAAAAAGATTGCAACTTAGAATTACTAAAAATCCTATGACTGCGTTAAAGCTAACCTGTGTAACTCTTTTAGTTTATTCTTAGCTAGAAACACTTAGTTCTTTCAAAAATATATGTGCTCATTAATGTATATTTATGTCGTTCAAGTAATAAAGTATTCTCGTGAGTGTATAATATGCCATTGAAAATACATACAGGTAAGGGGATCTAATGTCGGTCGCCATGTTGCCCCTCCATCTTGAAAGTACATTAGCCAAAGAGGGACGTACCCATTAATTCAAGCTTCGCCTTTCGCGTTTACGTTTCAGTTAACGTGTCCAACACTCATGGACGAGGTTGAACTGGAAGCCGCGTTAATCTTGGACTACATTGGCCACCGTAGGAGTTAAAACGATATCGGAATTGAGAGGAACAGAAACTAGTATTCACTGGATGGTCATATATCTTTACACCGCTAGATGGGGATAAAAATCACACAGTGTAGCTTTAAATAAAAATATGTCCATGGCTTTTTAGGATTTTAACAATCTTCATAAATTTCGCAGGCTTAGAATGCACACTTTTAAAACGTACAAATATTTCTAGGTTTTCCACTAACATTGTTTCTAGAATTTTAGAGTACAACTCAATTTACCCCAACCCAGATCACAATTCTTATTAAAGGTGACTGAAACATTGCAGCAGGTTTGCACAAACCAATGGCACTCTAAAGTTTAAGACAAGAGAAACACAATTAATAAAACTCCTAAGCAGCTGTGGTAAGAAATGAAGTGGAAAAAGTACAGCCAACTCCGAAGCTAGAGCTCCAAGCTGTTGCAAAAAACACACGATCAAGCAATTTTACCGTCAGCCTTGACTTCCCATCTATTGGGCTGCAATAATCTTTATTTAATGCAGCTTGATTGATTTACTCTCGGATGTCCAACAGTCATTAACGTAATTGCATGATCACTTTCTAACACCCTCACATGGTGACTAGGATAATTTGGCAACAATACTCACCATTCAGGGGTGAGTCGCCTAACTTCGTTAGGTCTTCAAATCTAGCCCGAAATATCCTCTTCCAGACAGTAAAATTGATTTCATTCCTTTTTGACTGACTCTAAAGCCATTTTAGTCTCTTACCCGAGTTCACTACTTGATATATGAGGAGCTTGCTGCTCTTAACAGCTCCTATTGATCCACAACCTCCCTATCCTACAAGTGTGACTGGAAAGCTTCCATGTCACCTTGTAATTCCACAATCCTGGCAATGTTCCCATAAGATCATCCCATGGTCAGACTCTGTCTGTGGAGGTTGTTTTTGTGGGACTTTAATTTCCTAGCTTAAAAAAATGATTGCATGGTATACAGCAGTTTCTAAAAGTAATTTGTCTTCCGGGGGAAAAAAAATATAATCTTTATATCTGCTCAACAGAAGTTTCTGAACAGCCTTTGGATGTCAAAGCAGGAAAAAAAATGCTTTTTGTAACTGGTGGTCACTTACCTTCCATTCCTGGGCTTTGGAGGTGAAAACAGGCATGCGATAGGCCAGAAGTGGACACCAAAACTGAGCTTTGGTCTTCCCATAATCCTCTGCAGAGAACCAACCCGGTGTGTTTTCATCCCCTGCAAGAGATTATATTTGGCTTAGTTTATTATTTGTTCTTCCCTAGCAGATCATGCGGAGTGACATCATCTCATATGTCTATCTAATTATGAAAACAGAAGTATGGCGGTAGTTAAGATGTTTGAGGCTCCCGGTGTGCACTCTCTGAAGATATTTTCAGTATAGCAGACTAATGAGCCTTCACAAGTTTCATTCCTGCAGCAGGTGTCCATCTCAGCGTGTGAAGAAGCAACCTCCAGGTTTCAATTAATGAAAAATCTAAATTCTAGAGGTGTAGGCCCCCTAGGTCTTCCCTCACAGCCACTTTGACAGGCATTTACAATTGCAAAGCACAATACCTGGCTGCCAGTAACCACTCTCTATAATAGCAATTCAGTAATTACCTATCATGGCCATCTTACGTTTGCATAAAAAATGTTGTGTTTTTCCTGGCCCCCTGTCTCTTTACCAGCGCATCAACTCAAAATTAGCCCCAGAAACCATGAAAATAGACTACAAACAAATGCAGTCAGTTTGGACTCGGCTCATTTGTTTTCGCAGTGTGAAAGGTACGTGACACAGTTTGGCGGCCGATGTACCACAGTCATATCAACGTTCAAGTCAGAGTGGGAGACTTAAGGGCCAATTAACTTGAGGTTAGTCTCAATGTTTCTCAAGAGCTTCAGGATAATTTCTTTCCGATTTTATAGAGGGAATACAAGCAGCCATATAGTGTGACATCTCTGTATATCAGTGCTTTGTGGTCAACAAACTCTTAAGGGGTGTTAACATTTGATTTTGTCTCCATTCTCTCCCCACTAACGATGAAACCGACTCTCTAAAATCAATGCAATCAATGGCGTACTTCAGAAGGTCAGATTTCTAAAACTTTTACTTCGACTTAACTTCTCAGAAGGACTTCTTTTGCCAGTAAGTACAGTAAGACTATGGATAAGACCACAAATATTCTTAAGATAATTGCGGACACCTTGCAATAATCCCCTTTCAATAATGTAAGTCCAGAAATGAGAATTCTTAATCTAGTCGTTTTATACAGTTGATCTTACTCTATGCATTATTTATAAAAGCATTAAAACGGTAATTGAATTTTTTGAAGGACAAAGGGAAAACAGAAATTCATCAACATTTGAAGAGAAATTTTGAACGAACTTGATGAACTTTGCCAATGAGAAATAGGATTCCTCCATGCCTTTATGGCCGTGGTCACACTGTTAGGATAATTTCTAAAGGAATATTCCATCATATCTGTTAAAATAGTGTGACTGACATAGATAATGTTTTTAGTTATCATGGTCAATGAAATCTTGATTTGACTGAGTGAGAGATTTAGAAAAAAAAGGGAAGGCCTAACTTTATTTCAGGTTTGAACTAGTTGCTTATCAGCATGCATATTACTAGAATATTGTCTTTTATTAGTACTTATAAATTACATATGAATGCCATATTCTGTATGACCATATTCCCTTAATCCAACCCCATTCATAACCTTAAAGGGAGACTCCACTTTTTTTGGAAATAGGCTCATTTTACAACTCCCATAGAGTTAAACAGTAAGTTTTACCGTTTTTGAATCCATTCAGCCGATTTTCTGATATTTAGAAGAATATCAGTAACTGGTCTCAGTAACAGTAACTAACAGTATCAGTTTACTGGTCTCATTGACTACCATAGTTTATTTTTCCTACTATGGAAGTCAATGACCAGAAACTGTCTGGTTACTAATATTCTTCTAAATATCAGAAAAATCGGCTGGATGGATTCGAAAACGGTAAAACCCAACTTTTTAACTCTGGGGGAGTAGTAAAATGAGCCTATTTCCAAAAAAAGTGGAGTATCCCTTTAACAATTACCTTACTAACTATTAATAAGCAGTAATTAGAATTTTCTTAAGGAAAAAGTCGTAGTCAATAGTTAGTTAACTATTGCATGTCCTAAAACATCAAATGTTGTGGACAAAAACAACACTCCTCTTATGGAATGAGTATATAATTTGTGATAATGATCACGAAGAGCTGAGAAAATAGATTTTGCCTATTAGTTATTGCATCCTGCAGTAAACATACGGCCTTCTGTGAGTAATTTGAGGCTAAAAATTGCAATCACTACTTGTTCTGACAGATTGCTTATACATACAAGTCTGTTCTCATTTATGTTAAGTTAATCACACATAATGAGACAAAGAGGAAAAACACTGTATACAAACATTGTATCTACAAGGTCTGTCAAATACTATTTAAAATGCAGACAAATGAATCTGACAATATCAAAATACAATTATAGCATAAAAGTAAGTGGTATCCAGGCATGCATCTTTCTCTGCTTTGGTTCTATATGGACACTCATCTAGAACGTTATACAGACATATTGAAAGCAAGACCCTGCTGTCTTTAGTCATTTAAAACCAGAGCCGTGACAGATATTACCTGGTTTTCTTTCGACGTGGCCGTTTATATTTTTACAGCCCAATGAAGCATGAAAGCGAATTCTGCTAACTTACAAAAGCGTCTAATCCTTCCCCCCCACAATGTCTCCTTTTCAATCGCAATCAGGACTGAATTATATCCTACTAAATAAAACAGTTATGCCATGATCTCATTCTCATTACAAGTTTGCCCTTTAGAGGGATGCTTGAGGAGCGTAGTTCACTTCTAAATCACAGTAACTGAATTCTAGCTGTCAGTCAACTACTTGTGGGTCATCAGGTTCACTGTTTACCTGCCTTGCATACTGCGATACATACTTAAGATAGCTATTAGCTGATGAAATGTGCTCTTTGCCGATTTGTTTGTCGGAAAAGGTCAATATTCATGTTTCACACATTTTTAGACATTAATAACTATCCAAGTTTGTCCAAACGTGCATCATCAAACTCTCCGGAGAAGAGTAAACGCTGGCTTTTGCTGGTTTACTGAGATAAGACTCAATCGCATGACATTCAGCCCTTTGAAATATATTATTAATGAACAATAACTGATGTTTCACTCAATAAACGCAACGTGGCAAGATAGATGAGACATTAGCAACGTCGAAGCCTGTCTTTTGCCCCTGCATAGCAAGGGCTAGCACTGCTAATGACTCTGGCATAATGTATTCTGCCTGCGTAAGCTTCCAATATCCTGGCTAACACAATGTGAGAAACAAGCCAGAACTCAGCAGCCAAACACACTCTTCATTCCCTCATCAACAATGCAGCAACCATCGTTCTATTCATGTTGTGTAGTAAAACTCAAGCCGCTTAGCGAAGGATAAGCAAACAAGTGTGCACCTCATCAGGGAGACTGGGGTTTAACCAGGGGTTGCTCATTGATAGCCGCTGTCAGAGCGTGAGGGAAAGAGAGACAAAGGAGAAGCAGAAAGTGAGAATGAAGGTGAGAGAATGATGGACAGGAGAGAGGATTTGGGCTCCAGGCGAACGGGTATCTCTACCATGCAGACAATGGAGGAGCAATAAAAAGTTAAATGTATTTGGAATCTACATAGCCAAAAAGCATGCTTGCACACACACCCACACTAAAGTAAAAGAATGATAAGAATTAAGGGCTGTCAGTTTGTTTCAAACAAATTGTATTAGAATATTGTCGGCTTTGCTTTTGCACAAATGTTCTGGTTCAATACGAGAGAAGCTGCGTTGGCAGCATTAGTTGCATAATGTCAATTACCAGAGAAAATGTTTAGCCTTGGCTATTTGTTTTGTTTTTTAGAGTATTTACAATGGATTAAAGTGTCTGCAATGCTTAAAAGAATGAAAAATTAGGCTTATATTTGGTTTTGCACTTGCATTAACAAACCTCAAGTTGTTAAATATGGGGCTTTCAAACAGGGGTCCTGGACCCTTGGGGGATGTAAGACGGTTCGTATACTTCTCTATAATCGAAAACCTTCCTTCTGTAGCACAAAAAGTAGTTTGCATGACATCTCTCCAATCCAGATAAATTGTAAATACTTTGTCCCACAATTTAGGAATGTATTGTGCTTCACACAACCACCCAAAAGAAAAGCCCAAACTAATAGTGCCCTTGTGTTGCTTTTTTTCCTCAAACATGCAAATTGCTATTCAGTACCATAAATGCATAATTGAAAACATTCATCTGAATGTTCCAGCAAACTGGCACAAAGCGAGGCTGTGAATAGCTGAACACCCAGCCTTGGTGGGTACTATACTGCTTTCATTAGAGGTTTGCTGCCTTGACTCTTTGAGAGAACAAGCAGGCACAACTATTTAAAACAAAATGTGAAAAACACCCATTTTTAATTAACAACTAAGCACTCCAAAAGAATACGCTGAACTTCATCTAACTTTTTGTCATTTACAATAATAGCTAGAAACCACTTATGGACCTTGCAGTTGTTGTTTTTTTTCCAGAGCAAATATACAGAAGCATCGCATAATAGGGATTTAATTTTAATTATGCTTTGGCATTATTGACTAATAGCGGTGGGCTTTAAATCTACTGTGATGATTAATTACAAAGCAGGCCAATCTATAAGCACCAAAAGCAGCAAAGATATAGTCGAATCAAAAGAGTTCACGGGATGTTGCTCGACACTTCAGGGATCAATGTTGAGTAGCACAATTGTTTATTGCATTGTATTTACAAATATACACAAAAAAAATCTACACTTCTTTTTTTTTATGAATGTATAACAGCATGGCTTAATGCAGATACAGATTCACATTAGAAGAAAAGAAAAAAAAGGATATGTGCGCTTTATGATTTCTAAATACTATTAATTTATTTAAAAATTGAATAAATAAAAAGAATTTTAAAAAATATGATCTACAGTTCCTGCAGATGAAATAAGACAAATCGGGAAATAGAATCATACGTGTACTACAGAAAGACTAAAAGGACACAATCCATTAATAAACACTTCAGTCAGTCGTTTGGAAGCATAAGACTAGATGCTGAATAGTTACAAAAGATTCTTTGTGTGCAGTAACCGCAGTAGAATGGAGGAGGAGTGAACAATGCCTTTTCTTTCACTTTAGCATGAGCTTTTTCAATATGTTGTTTTCCTAGGAAGCATCAATAGGTTTCAGAAAGTGCGTTGATGAAGGAAAGCTCCCTAACTTGGTCACATTTGAAGGTTGGGGGGGGGGATCAGTTGCTATGACATCCATAGACATTAGTTCTTGCTTGCCAGGTTGCTGAGCCGTATGTTAAAGTAAAGACAGGTTAAGGCCACTAGCACATCACTGATTTGTTCTAAAAGTCCTCTCTTCTCTCATTATGTAGCCGTGCCTGACAGACCACGGCAGTGATCACAGATCAGGAGCGAGTGGAGATGGAGTGTGTTACTCAGGTGGAATCAGGTAAACTACCACATGCTTCCTCAGATATGCACACACATCCTAAACTCCACCTGGAGGTACCAAACAGTGTTTATCAGAACCTGATCGATCTCAGCAATAGGTTTACAAATGGTTTTGCACTCTTCTTTTCTGTGCTTAATTTAGAGTGCTTTGCTGTCAGTCACATCCTCCTGTTCTTTGTCTACCACTGTCACACATTGAGTAGATATATATACACAAATAAGTATGTGCCTTCATATAAGTTTATCCATATCGCTCCTGCCGTTTCGCATACTTTTTCTTTCCAAACTTTCTTCCTTCAGCTCTGTGACCAATCTGCCTTCTTGTGTATGTGTGTGTGTGAGTGATCATGTACTTACAACTGACAAAATAAGCTGCCATAAGTCCAGTACTGAGAAAGCTACTTTGAAAGTAAGTTTAGTTAAAATTAACTGTAGCCCAAAGATTTAAAAAAAAAAAAATTGTTACAGAAAATGCTCTAAGTTAGTAATGTATGTTCATGTTTACATATTATTTAAATTAACATTAAAATATTTAAAATGTATTGTATGAAATACCACATAGTAATATACACTCTTAGAAGAAATGGTTCTTTTTAGAACCAGAAATGGTTCCATCCCCTGCTTTTTTGGGAAAAAGGTTCTATTGGCCAAGTACGGAACCCCAGGGTTCTATATAGATTCCAGAGGAACCCTTTTTTAAGGGTGTATAGAACCTTTTAGGGGTTCCAAATACGTAGCGCTGATAGAACCTTTTAAGGTTCTATATAGAACCTTTTCTTCTAAGAGTGTGGTTACAAAAACACAGTTTTCAGGTAAACGCGAACTTCACTTCCATATAAAGCCCAATACTGATACTGTAACTCTACAGAGCGCGTTGAAGATCGGCGAAATCACACTTTAAAACAGAGGAAATGAGCGAGGAAACAAGAAACGATTGCTTCCAGCCCAGAAACAGTGAAATAAAGGCAAACAGAAGGAACAAGCCCTTGTGAACACAGCGCGAGTCTTGAATATTTCATTCATTAACGTTTGATCTTTAATTGTAGCTGTAATTAGCGGAGATCAAACCTGTATGTCGAGTCGTGTTTAATACGGGATGTTCTGTGGATTGTGCGGGATGAACTGAGAAACACAATAGTTGCTTATTAATTGATTCATAATTGCTGTCAAGAGGGTTTAACTGGTTTGTGATCTTAATGAAAGTAATCCGCATGAAGACGCTGTGATTCCTGCCAGAGTTTGTTCATCGCTGCGTTTCTTTATATTATCTCCAAGATTAGTTAACTCAGTCTCTGACAGGTTGGCCAAAGCATTTATTAGTCTTAATGTTAACTTAGCTAATTATTAAAATAAAAATGGGATGCATGAACTGTATAAGCAGTTGTTTTAACGTTAATAAATACTGTAACAAATTAATTGCTCATACTTAGTTATGTTGATTAATGCATTACATATTGTTACCAGATTTATTATTATTTTTTAATAATACTTACCCTTTTTCATTTGACGCTTTTTCAATAGTTTTTTTGCCATTAAACAGTTAAACTTACTTTATTTGAGTTATTTAAGTTAATAAATTCTTAATACATTTAAGTTTCTTTTGCCATCTAATATTTATATTAATTATGCTTTATTGCAGTTAATGAAAACATGGTAACACTATTTTACAGTGTCTCTGTTACACATCTTACATAATATAGTAAGAACAAATTATACATAATTGCATGCATTTAACCTGATTATTGCAAGTACGTCTAGTTAATTAATATTACTTAGTACTTATTTGTAAAATTACACAGAAACAAGAGCACCTTAAAATAAAAGGTTAAACTTTATTTGGTTACATTTTATTTTAAGGTGTCATTGTTAGTGTTTTTAAGTACTGAGTAATATTAAGCAACTACATAGGGTGAGGGTTTGTTTGAGGGTTAGTTGTAAATGTATTAAATGTATAATTTACTGTAAATATAAATATAATGTAATGTAACGTGTGTAACAAGGACACTGTACAATAAAGTGTAACTGATGTTGTATATTATATAGGGCTGTGCAAAAATTAATTGCGATTAATCGCATCCAAAATAAAAGTCTGTGTTTACATAATATATTTGTGTG
>JAOTRC010000017.1:7961593-7971778 GCA_027497675.1 Cyprinella lutrensis | reverse complement strand
AGTTTAAAAAAGCATTTTTTAAAATATAATCTTTTCTAAAATTATAAATGTCTTTACTGAAACTTTTGATCAATTTAACTCATCCTTGATGAATAAAAGTATTTTCTAATTTCTTTTCCCCCAAAAATAAAAAAAAAATTCTTACTGACCCCAAAATTTTGAATGGTGGTGATTAATGAAAAAGCTTCAGATCAATTCTGTTCTTTTGAACTTTCTATTCATCAAAGAATCTAAAATTGTAAAAAACTGTTTTCAACATGGATAATAATCATAAATGTTTTTAGCATCATATTATAATAATTTCTGTAGGATCATGTGACACAGAAGACTAATGCTGCAAATTCAGCTTTGATCACAGGAATAAATCACACTTCACTATATATTCACATTCACATAGAAAACCGCTGTTTTAAATGTTAATAATACTTCACAATATTACTGTTTTTGGAGTTTTTTATTTTTATTTATTTATTTATTTATTCAAATAATTGCAGCCTTGGTGAGCAGAAGAGACTTTAAAAACATAAAAAAATCTCTAAAACTTTTGACCGGTAGTGTATATAACAGTAAATACGCTCCTAGCTAGTTTAGGATTTTAATAAGTTGTACTGTATCTTTCAACTTACCTTCTGATATTCAACGTTTTTCTAATTTGTATCAAAATAGACTCCGCGCTGCTGCTTGCACTGAGGCGCTAGTGATCTCTGTCAAGTCACATATAAGAGCGTCAAAAAGCCATTTATTTATTTAATTTCTTGATAAAATTGACATTTTGAGAGATAAGATGATACTTTGTTTCTTTTTAGAAGTAACAAAGTCCAGAGCTATTAGCGGTTATTGGACGAGGCGCTACAATAAATAAATAAATAAATAAAAATAAATGTTGCTTTAGGGACAAACTGCAGATCTGGAAACCTTGGCTTGAACTTCGGGTCATTCACACGGTCAATTAGAGCCTGATTGTCGCATTAACTTGCCCTTACCTAACTCAACACCAGAGATTTTCTTCATACACAGTGTGAGTTGCCGTCGGTCATGTTTTCCGCACCCTTGGCCTTTTGATTGACAGAATAAATCGGAACTGACCATCGGCTGTTTTTAAACAATCAGTAGGCTAATGAAAATAATTGCTTAATAATATACCGATTGCTGACCGCGTGCATTTCTAATTTTCAATAGGGGAAGAAAAGTAAAAAGCACCCCTGCTGTTGGGACGAATATGGCTGACTTCAGATTCATGGTAGCCTATAAGTTGATTATATCCACTTAAGAAATAACCATCAAATTTATAATTAAAGCATTATATTAAAAAAAATAATAGGTCTAATTAATTTTATCATATAATAAAAAAATGTCATATGTAGGCTATCTGTTACTGTAAAGCTAGATAATATAGGCTCTCATTTCAGAAACTTTACTTAGTTTCTTTTTAAATAAACATTTTAATGACAGAATATTTATTGGACAAAAAAAATAGTTATTTTACTTATCAAAATAAACCTAAAATAGCACAAACATGGCAAAAGTGATTGTATTCAACAACATTAACTTAGACATTATTAAATTCATATTATTTTAGCTGAAGTAGGCCTAACGTTAGGCCTATATCGATAAGTTGAGCCTTTTGCACCATGCTGGTGAGCACTTTACCCTGTGTGCAAGGTAAAAAGGTCCAAACAAACAATCCACCTTTAAGATTTTACTCTTATTAATTTATTTTCACACAAAAATTTGTTTCTCCTTCGATGTTCAATAAAAAACTTTTTTTAATGCAACCAACCTGTGGCGGATGTTGGTGAGCCTGGGTGAGGTCAGTTTGAGTTTTTATTAGCACTAAATGGAATCTGTTTACAGTCAAGAATACACAACAACATTATTTTGGTTTAATAAACTTTATTTAAACTTTGGTTTGGAGTTAAGAGCGCACACTCTTTAACGTTTAATTTAAGTCTATTCTTACCGTTCTCTTTGTTTGTTTGTTTGTTACGTCGTCTGAGTCCCGTGAGCGGGTGCACCATCAAAAGGAGTTCGAACGGAAATATCGGACCTATATATATGGTTCCGGCCGACGATCGGGCCACAATTATTCCGGTCTCTGCTTCGGGGGAACTCCAAGGACTATTTTGCTTGCTTATCTTTTGTTTGTTTATAAGAAGTACATTTATTAAGTTAAGTCACTTGATAGTACGATTTAAGGTGTTTGTTTATGTATATTGGGTGTTTTCATATTCTTTTATTGTGTGTAATGTCCATTACATGTCTGTGTATTCCCCCTTATGTGTTAATTGGTGCTGGCCACGGTGAAGGTGAAAGGATCGTAGAGTCCAATGCAATACCAATAATTTATATTAGTTTTTATACTCCATGGTTATACTAAAGAAACGTTAGGCACAAAAACAGACAAAGCAGACATCCCTCGTTGTGTTTATGCTTCTTTTCAAAACTATATTAAATAAACCTAACTATATATAAAATTACATCTAAACGTATGAAAGTTTCATTTCAAAGACGGGAGGACAGTAAATTTGGAAGACTCTGACATAATCCTGTTTTCCTCCACTTTAATCTACCCCACGGGTTATTGTATTTTTTTTTCCCCCTTTTTGTTAGTTGTTTGATTTTTGTTACGTTTGGTTTACCACCATTGGGTTAGCATTGGCTTTACTTTTGTAACCCCATCTTGTGGCAATAAACCCCTAAACTTTCTTTTGCAGTATCCTGCTGCCTCCGTGTTCTTTTATCCTTTACTGATCACATCTATCACAAAGCCAAATGGGAGTTGTGAAAAGCACTTATTTCACGTACATTGTTTCCCTATTTTATATAAACGCTAGCTGTAATACATTTGATTATTGTATCTTACCTTCGGCATCTTGTGCTGGGCTGTGTCTGCTATCCTCAGTTTCTGTGTTAATTTTAATAGAGCATGTTTCCCTCTCAGTCTTCTTCACCACAGTACAAGTCTGGTCTTCCTCTTCATTTAAGTCCTCTGGTGCAGCAGAGTCTGTGAAAGCTTGATCTCTGCAACATTCCCCCAAAATAGAGCCATATTATTGCTGACCTCTCAAGGTTATAAGATCACTGATGCTGAGATAAGCTGAGATCAGCTCAAGCCTCAGACTGGGTGGTGGGTGGTAGGAGAAGGGAGTGTTCAGATGCCATCAGCCTCATAAAGTCAGTATTACAAAAGGCACTTTTTTCCTGTTATGAGTGCTACAGTGTTTAGTGTAGAGTGAAAATGGAAATGTGGTAGTAAACTTATTCAAAGTGTAAGTAGAGTGTAGGAAAACCAGTGCAATATGATTGCAACATGCATTGAAATGTATTTCAGTATTCAAGCTTTTATTAGTGCATTTAAAGGGATACTCCACCGTTTTTACATATTAAATTATGTCATTCCGTTAACTAAGACGAGTTGATACCTCTGTCGTCTCAGTGCGTGCACTCAATCGCTCTGACGCGTGAGACACTTTGATAGCACTTAACTAGCCCAGTTCATTCAATATGGACCAAGCATAGAAGCAACCAAACACCTCCCTTTTTCCCGTTTTCCCTATTTAAATGCAGTTACTCAAGCAGTGTAACTCGACCTAGGACAGTGACACAAATTAAAACTAAGCGTGTAAAGTGGATAACTATATTGTATGGCGGAATACCACAGCAAGGGCTTGGGAGATGAGGAGATGAGAAGGGGTCGGAGAATTTTTACTTGCATCAGGTTTCTCAATAAGAAAGACTTGCGCATAGGATATACCTGTGCATCCTCGCACATAGCTCCTCTGGAAGCTTCCTCACTCCTCGTTCCTCACCTTCTCTGTGGTGCAATTGGAAAATTAAGATATCCTTTAAGATGACTGAATTCGATTGGTTTCCGGGTCACGGGCTGGAGGACGGAGGAGCGAGGAAACGAGGACGCATCAATTTGAGAATTGAGAAGCACTCAGTGTGCTTACATGTGTGGCTATACTTGTGACTCACGGTCACATTCACATCACCAATAATGACCCTTTTGCATTTGAACAATTTCCTTTATAGAGTCACTCTAATGCCCAAATGCAGCTATGCACACAACTATGACATTTTCTGGCCCTTTACTCTATTGCACAACCTGTAGGTTTTTTGGGTTATTCCTCAGTCCACTGTGACACTTATTGCAAACATTGCCATGATTACATACAAGTTTCAACATTTGTCTATACAGACTTTTATTCAACAGCATAGCTACTTCCAACTGTTAACTGCAATGTTAAGGCCGTTATAGTATTCAAGGTATGGGAATATGTAAACTGAAAAGTTGTCTAACTAATTCAACAATTATTGACCACTGATAATATATTGGTATTCATTTCAACACTGAAGTACTGGCAGCAGCATGATGGCACCTCTCAGAAAGATTTTCATATCACAACAATGCACATTTGATAAATTAAGGATTTTAAAATGTTCATATTTGAATGTTTTCCACACATTGCATGCCTTGCATACTTTAAGACCCTTGTCTTCATGTTCTGCTTTTTCTAGTTTCAAATTTCTCATTATAGGGGTTTCTCTCACACACTCCGAATAACAAATGCACAGTCTGATCAAACAGCATCAATGCTTTAAAATGTCTGTACACCATGAGTAATTTTATGAAAGGATTTTATGAAAGGTGATTTGTGGTTATCGCTATTCACAATTTCTTTTGCAAATCAATTTTGATCCAATGGATAATGGAATTTGGTTAAATTCAGATTTTTTCAGTATATTCACACAAGAATAAAATACTGAATTGAAACAAACTGATCAAATGTTAAAATAGCAGCAGCTCATCTATGTTAACAAAGCTGACACATCCCACCATGGAAAAGGCTATTGATTGTTCAAACCTGCAGCAGTATTGACAACTTCATGGTGGAAACATCCATTCTGTAGACAATAACAGAGAATAAGCTTAAGAGGGTCTCCTAATGGCACCAAAAACTATCACTTACCATAATGTGAAAATGCTGACACCTGAAACTAATAGCAATCTATTAGAGGTTCCTGCAAGCACTGATTGGTCTTAGACAACAAACTATTACACTGTGATTGGTGAGTCAAGCACTATAAAAAAGAAAAGTTAAGAAGAACTCCATCTTAGTTGATTAAAAGCTTTTCTTCTTTTTGTAGTTGGTGGGTTGAGAGCAGTTGATAGTTTTGGCTGGATAGGTGTGATGCCACTATGCAAATATTAAAGTAAGTTGTTTTGATTTAATAAATCTGTTTGTTAGTTCCTTTTTCTACCAGTCACTAAAATATATTTTAGTTTCAGATTTTCTTTGGCCATACTCTTAAGCCTTTTTCATGGCAGTGTTGTGATTGGTAAGTTTATCCAGTTGAATTAAGCAAATTAATTGTCAGTACTATTTTAATGATGCCTTTTGTCTTTTTATTGTAGTTTATGGATCTAACTCTAGAACCTATGTAGGCCATCCTGGATTTTATAGCCCTGAAGCAGATGTTAAGCTACAAAGTTTCTACAGCTGGTATAATCCAAATATTGCAGGACAAATCAGGCCCCTGGGCTTTAAGAACCTCTATAGTACTGCAGTTAAGGGAGGACATGGGACTGGAAGCCATAGTTCTTGGATTGGCTCTTCAGGTAGTCCAGTGACCAGCGGAAAACCTGGTTCTGATTCTGACAATAGAAGCCAGAGTCTGGGATCACAAGTTGCCTCCGCTGTTAGTGGGCATCTTGTTAATGGCTCTATAGGTAGTGCAGTGAGTATGGGGATGATGCCATTGCAGCAAAGCAATGATTCTGTTCCCAAGCCAGCACAGGTAGCTTCCCAAATTCCACTGCAAACCAGCAATGAGCGAATGACAAAGCCCGTCATTCAACAGCTAGTGCAGGCTATCTCCCAGCCCAGTGTCCATCACTCAGGACAAGCCAGCTACCAGTCTGTGGCCCAGCCCAGTGTCCAACAACCAGCACAAGTCAACTGCCAGAGTGTGGCCCAGCTAAATGTACAACAAACAACACAATCTGGTTACCAGTTTGGGACTCCACCCAGTGGCTTGACCCTCTTCAAGCCCAAAAAAGGTAGATTTCAATTTGGCTCCATGGTCTTTCCTGATACCAAGCCACTTCAGAAACCTAGTTTTAGCTCTGTAGTTCAATCCAATAACCAACAAGCAAGCTATCAGCCTGTAAGCCAGCCCAATGGGCCACAACCGGAACTAGTGAGCCAGCCCAGTGGACCAGAACAAATGAGCCAACCCAGTGGGCCGCAGACAGAACAAGCCAGCTACCAGCCTTGGAGCCATCCCAGTGGGCAACAACCAGAACAAGCAAGCTACAAGCCTGTGAGACAGCCCAGTGGGACACAACCTGAACAAGCTAGATATCTATCTGGAGCTCAGCCCAGTGGCTTAACTCTCAAGCCCCAAAAAGATAGATTTCAAATTGGCTCCCTGGCCACTTCTGATACCAGGCCACTCCAGAAACCTAGTTTTAGTTTTGTAGGTCAGCCCAATGACGAAGAAGCCAGCTACCAGCCTATGAGCTGGCCCAGTAGGCAACAACCAGAACAAGGCAGTTACCAGCCTCTGAGCAAGCCCAGTGAGTCTGTACAAGCCAGCTATCAGCCCAGTGGGCCACAAGAACAAATCAGTAACCAGCCTGTGGACCAGATCAGTGGGCTGCAACCAGAACAAGCCAGCTACCAGTCTGTGGCCCAGCCAAGTGTCCAACAACTTGCACATACCAGCTACCCATCTGTGGGTCAGCCCAGTGGGCCACAAACCGAACAAGCTAGTTTCCAGCCCAGTGGGCTCCAACCAGTACAAGCCAGCTACCAGTCTGGAACTCAGCCCAGTGGATTGACCCTCTTCAAGCCCCCCAAAAATACATTTCAATTTGGCTCCCTCGTATTTTCCAGTACCAGGCCACTACTGAAACCAAGTTTTAGCTCTTTAGTTCAGTCCAATAACCAACAAGCCAGCTACCAGCCTATAAACCAGCCCAGTGAGCCAGAACAAGCCAGCTATGTGTCTGTGGACCGGACCAGTGGGTTACAACCAGTACAAACCAGCTCCTCATATGAAAGCCAGCTCAGTGTGCCACAACCAGAACAAGCCAGCTACCCATCTGTGAGCCAGCCCAGTGGGCCACAAACAGAACAAGCTACCAAGCTACCAAACTACCAATTTGAGGCCCAGCCTGTTGTCCAGCAACCAGCACAAGCCAGATACCAGTCTGGGACTCTGCCCAGTGGCTTGACCCTCTTCAAGCCCAACAAAGGTAGATTTCAATTTGGCTCCATGGTCTTTCCTGATACCAGGCCACTCCAGAAACCTAGTTTTAGCTCTGTAGTTCAGTCCAATAACCAACAAGCAAGCTATCAGCCTCTGAGCCAGCCCAATGGGCCACAGCCAGATCTAGTGAGCCAGCCCAGTGGACTAGAACAAATGAGCCAACCCAGTGGGCCGCAGACAGAACAAGCCAGCTACCAGCCTGGGAGCCATCCCAGTGGGAAACAACCAGAACAAGCAAGCTACAAGCCTGTGAGACAGCCCAGTGGGCCACAACCTGAACAAGCCAGCTATCTATCTGTGGCCCAGCCCAGTGTCCAACAACTTGCACAGACCAGCTACCCATCTGTGGGTCAGCCCAGTAGGCCCCAAACTGAACAAGTTAGTTTCCAGCCCAGTGGGCTCCAACCAGTACAAACCATCTATCAGTCTGGAACTCAGCCCAGTGGATTGACCCTCTTCAAGCCCCCAAAAAATACATTTCAATTTGGCTCCCTGGTATTTTCCGGTACCAGGCCACTCCAGAAACCTAGTTTTAGCTCTGTAGTTCAGTCCAATAACCAACAAGCAAGCTACCAGCCTGCGAGACAGCTCAATGGGCCACAACCAGAACAAGTGAGCCAACCCAGTGGGCCACAGACAGAACAAGCCATCTACCAGCCCAGTGGGCCACAGACAGAACAAGCCAGCTACCAGCCTGTGAGTCCACCCAGTCGGCAACAACCAGAACAAGCAAGCTACAAGCCTGTGAGACAGCCCAGTTGGCCACAACCCGGACAAGCCAGCTATCCGTCTGAAACTCAGCCCAGTGGCTTGACTCTCAAGCCCAAAAAAGGTAGATATCAATTTGGCTCTCTGGTCTTTTCTGGTACCAGGCCACTCCAGAAACCTAATTTTAGCTCTGTGGGTCAGCCCAATTACCAACAAGCCAGCTACCTGCCTGTGGACCAGATCAGTGGGCTGCAACCAGAACAAACCAGCTACCAGTCTGTAGCCCAGCCTAGTGTCCAACAACCTGCACAGACCAGCTACCCATCAGTGGGTCAGCCCAGTGATCAACACCCAGAACAGGCCAGCTACCAGCCTGTGAGCCAGCGCAGTGAGCCAGAACAAGCCAGCTATCCATCTGTGAGCCAGCTCAGTGGGCTCCAACCAGCACAAGCCAGCTACCAGTCTTTGACTCAGCCCAATGGCTTGACCCTATTCAAGCCCGAAAAAGGTAGATTTCAATTTGGCTCCCTAGTCTTTTCTGGTAATAAACCACTCCAGAATCCTAGTTTTGGCTCTGTAGTTCAGTCCAATAACCAACAAGCCAGCTACCAGCCTATGAGCCACCCCAGTGGGCAACAACCAGAACAAGCCAGCTACCAGCCTGTGAGCCAGCCCAGTGAGATGGAACAAGCCAGCTACCAGCCTGTGAGCCAGCCCAGTGAGACAGAACAAGCCAGCTACCAGCCTGTGGACCAGATCAGTGGGCTACAACCAGAACGAGCCAGCTACCAGTCCGTGGAACAGACCAATGAGTTGAAACCAGTACAAACCAGCTTCCCATCTTTGAGCCAGCCCAGTGGGCCACAAACAGAACCAGCTAGTTTACAGCCCAGTGTGCCACAACCAGAACAAGCCAGCTATCCATCTGTGAGCCAGCCCAGTACAGAACAAGCTAGTTTCCAGGCCAGTGGGCTCCAACAATCTCAAGCTGACAAACAGTATGTGGATCAGCCCAGTGTTCCACAGCCAGAACGATTCTGCTTCCAACCTGCTGATGAACAAATAACTCAAGCTGGCTACCAGTTTCTGGGTCAGTCCAGTGAGCTACCACCAGAACAAAGCAGCAACCAATCTGTGGCCCAGCCTGCTGACCAACAACCAGAACAAGCCAGCTACCATTCTGTTGTCCAGGAGAGTAGCCAAACTGTTTCAAAGCCAATGACATCTCAAGGGGGGCAACTTTTTCAGATTGGGTCCAAGCTTTATTCATGCCAACAGTTTGAATCACAGCCTAGTTACCAGCTTGCAGCCCAACCAGGACAGACTAGTTATCAACCTCAATTCAGACCTAGATCTCCATACTTAACTCGACATACAGAGTCTGTTACAAAGTCCAGTTACCTTGGCCCAGTAAAGCCTGGGCAGCCTACCTACAAGTCTATGGTGCCATCCATCAACCAATTTCCTCCCAGACCAATGCAGTCCAAACTCCAGTCTCTTTTCAGACCAGCTCAGCTGCCTGACCAGCCTAGCAACCGGGCCCTAGTGCATCCAAGCTTCTTGCCTCCTAAGCCTGGATCATCCAGTTATGATTTTGTATCTCAGCCCAGTGGTCAGCCTTTGAGGCATCTGCACCAGCCTGTTTCAGAGCCTGGATTCCAGACCTCTTCAATGCCTAGGCAATTGAGTTTCCAATCTTTATATAGATCAAGTTCCCAAGCCCTGGAGCAGCCCAGCTGATTCTGCGTTGCAGTCAGTACAACCTGGACTTCAGTTTTCAGCACAGTGGAATTACCAGTCTGTCAAAGATCAAAATGATCATAGATCTGCTCAACGTATGTCACGGGTTCATGCTGTTGTAACAGTTGTCTGTTTATTTTTATTTTTTTACTTGTTTGTGGTTTCCTGTTTTTTGCTGATGTTTTAATAAAGTAAAATATAAGCAAATGCTAGTTGTGTTTTTTTTGAAGTGAAGACTAATTTTGTAACTTACCTTTTGTTGGTGGTTGACAAATCTGAAAAGAAATTAAAAGGTGGGGGAAAATGTAATCTTGCAAAGTCAACTAGTTTAATTGGTATAACCTTTACATTGAACAGGTTTATGTCCTAAAATGTTAAGCTATCAATGACTACGTTTACATGCAGCCAATTTTCGGGTTATGGTCGGGTTAAGGTCACTTTTCGGGTTTCTGAAACATT
>JAOTRC010000017.1:7942724-7953016 GCA_027497675.1 Cyprinella lutrensis | reverse complement strand
ACATATATTATCCTTATAACCATATATTTCAATATTCAAGCACTCGTCAGATTCAGAACCACGGTCACAACAAGTCTCTACTACATTCTAAATGATCTTTTTAACTAAATTACCAGATGAAATGTGAATTAACCAAAGTTATCAAATGACATTTTAATACTCCTTTTTAAATGAGTTTTCACATAACACTAACCTTTAACAATATTCTTTGTATCAGCATAACATTAACTCACCCTTGTAGTGATCAATACACAATAAACCTTTCAGCAAAAATAACAAAAAATCTTCTGAGTTAGCATGAAACTTTTTGACAACATACTCATACAAAACGGATCTTTTACTCATAAAAACAGTAACATAACGAAATATATTATCAACATATGTTAAAGTTTACATTGCTTTGTGAGTAGCAATTACCTTGAAAAGGGAAAAGTAACGGGGGAAGGTTGAGGAAAAACGCAACTCTCGCCTTCACTTGTGTGTATTGAATGAGGAAGAGAACTTTCCCCCTACTGGAGACCCAAGGCATTACCAACACATCGACGAATAATCGACCCATCAGACAAGGATCAGCATTCTCTGCATTCCCCTTCTTACTATTATTCGTTGACTAGTTTTAAACAGTAACAAAACGTAATACACATTACATTAATATAAGAGACTAAATGAAATGCCCTGAAAATGGAACATTAAAGCACTGTAATAGTCTTCAAAATTATTAACTTATCAAATAGATTACTTGTTAAAACTGTCACATAGCACTTGTCACACTAACAATTATTTCCATTTCAAACAGAATAATAATCGATGCTCATAAAAATGTTTTAAATTGTTTGCTTTCTGTTATTTAATTCTAGTATATAAAAATAAATTTTATGAATGAAACGTTAGTTGTCATGATCTAAGTTGTGACACCTGAACCTGCTAATTAGGGATTAGATGTTCCCATGACAACTGATTGTCAGGAATCAATTCATAAATGGCAGTAGATGGCACTATAAAATCCCAGTTCAGAAACACTAACATGTGTTGGTGAGAAAGTATGCTTTTATAATTTTACAGTGGTTTTGCTGAGCTGTGTTTTTGGCTGGCTATGGAGGGTACTACCATCCGACTCTTAAGGTATGGTGATAAATGGATGTATTTGGCATTTGTTTTTTGTTTTTGTTTTCTTTTTTTACATTTGGCATTTGTTAACACTGGCATTTTTCTAGAAGGTTTTTTCTTTTCGTTTACAGATTTTCTTTGGCACTTCTCAGTCTTCATGTCTGTAGCCATATTGGAAGTGGTAAGGCTTATCCAGTTAAATTCTATTATTAAAGTTTGCTAACATGTCTATTTGATTTATATCCTTTTTGTCTTGTTTCTAGTTGATGGTTTTGTTAGGAGTGCACGTTATCCTGTATACAATAAGGCTGTTTTCCCTGTGACGGATGACATGAAATCACAAAGTTCCTACCGCGTCCAACAGGCCCGCTATCAATCCGTGTCTCGGCCTAGTGGCCTCCAGTTAGCACAAGCCAACTCACAATCTGTGTACCAATCCAGCAGTCAACAGCCAGCCCAATCTAACTCCAAGTCTGTGGTAAATCCTGTTGGTGTGCAGTCAGCACAAGCTCACTATCACTCTTTGTCCAGGCCCAGTGGCCTGCAGTCAGCAGAAGCCTCTTACCAGTCTGTCTCACGGCCCATTGATTTGCTGTTGGCACAAGCCAAGTCACAGTCCAGTCGCCTGCACTTGGCAAAAGCTAGATACCAGTCTGTGGTCCGGCCTAGTGGTCAACATCCAGGACTATATCAGCCTAGTGGCCTGCAGTCCGTACAATCCAGCTCACAGTCTGTAGACCAGTCCAGTGACTTGCAGTTAGCACCAGCTCGATACCAACAACTAGGACAGAACTGTTACCAGTCTGTGTCCCGAACCAGTGGACTGCAGTCAGCACACACCCGCTACCCTTCTATGCCCTGGCCTATTAGCCTGCAGTCTGCACAATTCCCCTCACAGTTTGTGGACCAGTCCAGCTTTCAACAACCAGCACAAGCCAGCTCTCAGTCAGTGGGCCAGTCCAGCATCCAACAAGCACAAGCCAGCTCACAGTCTGTGGATCAGTCTGGCATCCAACAACCAGCTGAATCTAGTTCCCAGTCTGTGGACCAGTCTAGCAACAACCAAGCAGCCCAATATATCTCCCAGTTGGATCAGTCCAGTGGCCTGCAGTTAGCACAAGCTAGATATCAGTCTGTGGTTTGGCCTAATGGTCAACATCCAGCACAAGTTCACAACCAGTCTGTGTCCCAGCCCAGTGGCCTGCAGTTAGCACAAGCTAGATACCAGTCTATGGTCTGGCCTAGTGGCCAACAACCAGGAAGGGCTCGCTTCCAGTCTGTGGTCCATCCTGGTGGTGTGCAGTCAGCACAAGCTCGCTACCACTCTTCATCCAGGCCCACTGGCCTGCAGTCAGCACAAGCCTCTTACCATTCGGTCTCACAGCCCATTGGTCTGCTGTCAGCACAAGCCAGCTCACAATCTGGGGAACAGTCCAGTCACCTGCAGTTAGCACCAGATAGATACCAGTCTGTGCTCTGGTCTAGTGGCCAACAACCAGGACAGGCCAACTACCAGTCTGTGTCCCATACCAGTGGACTGCAGTCAGCAAATTCCCACTACCCTTCTGTGTCCTGGCCTGTTGGCCTGCAGTCTACGCAAGTCAGCTCACAGTCCATGGACCAGTCCGGCATTCAACAACCAGCACAAGCCAGCTCTCAGTCTGTGGACCAGACCAGCATCCAACAGTCAGCTGAATCTAGCTTGCAGTCTGTGGACCAGTCCAGTGGCCTATCATCAGCACAAGCCAGCTCGCAGTCTGTGGACCAGTCCAGCATCCAACAACCAACTGAATCTAGCTCAGAGTCTGTGGACCAGTCCAGTGGTCTGTCAGCACAAGCCAGCTCACAGTATGTGGACCAGTCCAGCATCCAACAGCCAGCTGAATCTAACTTGCAGTCTGTGGACCAATCCAGTCATCTGTCAGCACAAGCCAGCTCACAGTATGTGGACCAGTCCAGCATCCAACAACCAACTGAATCAAGCTCACAGTCTGTGGACCAGTCCAGTGGTCTGTCGGCACAATCCAGCTCGCTCTCTGTGGACCAGTCCAGCATCCAACAGCCAGCTGAATCTAGCTCACCACATGTGGACCAGTCCAGCATCCAACAGCCAGCTGAATCTAGCTTGCAGTCTGTGGATAAATCCAGTCATCTGTCAGCACAAGCCAGCTCGAAGTATGTGGACCAGTCCAGCATCCAACAACCAACTGAATCAAGCTTGCAGTCTGTGGACCAGTCCAGTGGTCTGTCGGCACAATCCAGCTCACGGTATGTGGACCAGTCCAGCAATAACCAACCAGCCCAACCCATCTCCCAGTTGGTGGATCAGTCCAGTGGCCTGCAGTTAGCACCAGCTAGATACCAGTCTGTGGTTTGGCCTGCTAGTCAACATCCAGCACAAGCTCACTACCAGTCTGTGTCCCTGCCCAGTGGCCTGCAGTTAGCACAAGCTAGATACCAGTCTGTGGTCTGGCCTAGTGGCCAACAACCAGGACGAGCTCACTTCCAGTCTTTGGTTCATCCTGGTGGTGTGCAGTCAGTACAAGCTCGCTACCACTCTTCATCCAGGCCCACTGGCCTGCAGTCAGCACAAGCCAGCTCACAATTTGGGGAACAGTCCGGTGGCTTGCAGTTGGCACCAGCTAGATACCAGTCTGTGCTCTGGCCTAGTGACCAACAACCAGGACAGGCCCGCTACCAGTCTGTGTCCCAGACCAGCGGACTGCAGTCAGCACATTCCCACTACCCTTCTGTGTTCTGGCCTGTTATCCTGCAATCTACACAAGTCAGCTCACAGTCCGTGGACCAGTCCAGCATTCCACATCCAGCACAAGCCAGCTCACAGTCTGTGGAACAGTCCAGTGGCCTATCATCAGCACAAGTCAGCTCGCAGTCTGTGGACCAGTCCAGCATCCAACAGCTAGCTGAATCTAGCTCGCAGTCTGTGGACCAGTCCAGTGGCCTATTGTCAGCACAAGCCAACTCTCAGTCTGTGGACCAGTCCAGTATCCAACAGCTAACTGAATCAAGCTTGCAGTCTGTGGACCAGTCCAGTGGCCTCTCGTCAGCACAAGCCAGCTTGCAGTCTGTGGACCAGTCCAGCATTGAACAGCCAGCTGAATCTAGCTTGCAGTCTGTTGACCAATCCAGTGGTCTGTCAGCACTAGCCAGCTCACAGTATGTGGACCAGTCTAGCATCCAACAACCAACTGAATCTAGCTCACAGACTGTGGACCAGTCCAGTGGTCTGTCAACACAATCCAGCTCACAGTATGTGGACCAGTCCAGCAATAACCAACCAGCCCAACCTATCTCCCCGTCGGTGGAGCAATCCAGTGGCCTGCAGTTAGCACCAGCTAGATACCAGTCTGTGGTTAGGCCTGTTGGTCAACATCTAGCACAAGCTCACTACCAGTCTGTGTCTAAGCCCAGTGGCCTGCAGTTAGCACAAGCTAGATACCAGTCTGTGGTCTGGCCTAGTGGCCAACAACCAGGACCGGCCCGCTTCCAGTCTGTGGTTCATCCTGGTGGTGTGCAGTCAGCACAAGCTCGCTACCACTCTTCATCCAGGCCCACTGGCCAGCAGCCAGCACAAGCCTCTTACCAGTCTGTCTCACGGCCCATTGGTCTGCTGTCAGCACAAGCCAGCTCCCAATTTGGGGAACAGTCCAGTGGCTTGCAGTTAACACCAGCTAGATACCAGTCTGTGGTCTGGCCTAGTGGCCAACAACCAGGACTGGCCCGCTTCCAGTCTGTGGTTCATCCTGGTGGTGTGCAGTCGGCACAAGCTCAGTACCAATCTTCAGCCAGGCCCACTGGCCTGCAGTCAGCACAAGCCAGTTCACAATTTTGGGAAAAGTCCAGTGGCTTGCAGTTAGCACCAGCTAGATACCAGTCTGTGCTCTGGCCTAGTGTCCAACAACCAGGACAGGCCCACTACCAGTCTGTGTCCCAGACCAGTGGACTGCAGTCAGCACATTCCCGCCACCCTTCAGTGTCCTGGCCTGTTAACTCGCAGTCTGTGGACCAGTCCAGCATTCAACAACCAGCACAAGCCAGCTCTCAGTCTGTCAACCAGTCCAGCTTCCAACAGCCAGCTGACTCTAGTTCGCCGTCAGTGGACCAGTCCACCATCCAACAGCTAACTGAATCTAGCTCGCTGTCTGTGGACCAGTCCAGCATCCAACAGCCAACTGAATCTAGCTTGCAGTCTGTGGACCAGTCCAGCATCCAACAGCCAACTGAACTTGGCTCGCAGTCTGTGGACCAGCCCAGCATCCAACAGCCAACTGAATTTATCTCTCAGTCTGTGGACCAGTCCATCCAACAACCAGATGAATCTAGCTCGCTGTCTCTGGACCAGCCCAGTGGTCTGTCAGAACAATCCAGCAGTCAACAGCCAGCCCAATCTAACTTCCAGTCTTTGGTTCATGCTGGTGGTGTGCAGTCAGCACAAGCTCGCTACCACTCTGTTTCCAGGCCCAGTGGCCTGCATTTAGCACAAGCTAGATACCAGTCTGTTGTCTGGCCTAGTAGTCAACTACAAGGACAGGCCCACTTCCAGTCTGTGGCTCCTCCTGGTGGTGTGCAGACAGCAGAAGCTCGCTACCACTCTTCGTCCAGGCCCAGTGGTCTGCCGTCAGCACAAGCCAGCTCCCAGTCTTTGGAACGGTCCAGTAGCCTGCAGTTCGCACAAGCTAGATACCAGCCTGTGATCTGGCCTAGTGGTCAACTTCCAGGACAGTCCCACTACCAGACCATTTCCCGCCCCAGTGGGCTACATTCAGCACTACCCCGCTATAAGTCTGTGCCCCAGTCCATCAGTCTGCAGCCAGCACAAGCTCATTACCAGTCTGTTCACCAACCCAGTGGCCATCAGTCAGCACAAATCCATTACAAATCTGTGTCCCAGCAGCCTGGATTCCAGGTCTTTCCTATGTCAGAGCAGTCAAGTTACAGTTCTCATTTCAGTCTTGGCCCCCAACCTCTGGAAAAACCCAGTGATGTATCACTTCCTTCAAGCTCTGATTCTGTGGTGCAATCTGTCCAGCCTGGCTTTCAAGATCCTGCAACTCCAAACACTCAGACTAATCCAAACAAGCGTCTTTCTCCAGGAATATTGAGGTTGTTGCATCAAGTGAAGTCATAGCTGCATACTACTTATGTAGTTTTTGTTTTGGAAAATAAATCTTTATAAAACAGCTTTGTGGTTTTGGTGTTTACTGGGGGGAGGTTACAGACTTATAACCTCAAGTCTCTACTGGGGAAGTTTGACTTGTATTCTTTGTGCTGCATTACTGCAGCACAAAGAATTGCAGTACTGCAGCACAAAGACTTTTTATTGGACAATCTGCTTTATTCTCTCGTATGCAATGTATACACCTGGTGGTAAGATGAGTTTTGGTTGATCAGATCAAACAAGTTGATGATGCTAAATGCAGGTTAAAATGGGGTCTAATATTTTCAGTTTATCCACTTTAAACAATTTCCAGAGGGAGACAAATGCACTCAGGAACCCAAGTGTAGTTTTACACAACCAGCTGTACAGGGAACGAGTTAAGACACTCAAAACAAAAGTTTAATAACTACACTATAAATGATTTATTGACTATGTTAGTGGTTTTAGTGTTTACTGGGTTGTTGACAAACAAATGTTATCACTATCCATTCATCAAATAATTTATTGGTTAACATGTCTATTATTTAATTCCTCAATTTTATTTTTCTCAACTAAAAAGAAATGGATCATGAATCTTATTGGAGAGAATTTATTAAAACACATTAAACAAATACACTGAGTACAAAGTGAAATGATGGTAGTTCACTTGTATTTTCCATATTCTTATCTCTGCAGAATAGCAATATTGTTTTGCTCATAGCTGTTTAGAAACCAGGACAAAGTCTGAAGACATCTCACATGCAGTGCGTTCATTGCAACAAAGGTGTCTTGACCAAGGTCTTTTGGTAGCTTTTGAAGCCTAGTATGAACTTGAATGACGAGACTTCTAACATTAGACTGAAGCTTTTTTTTTAAATACTTCATACATTCATTTTGGCTTCAGTTTGATTGCATTTAAATGGAGCTCAATATCAATACTGTTATAAAAAAGAATAAATGAAATGGTGTAAACTCATCACACAGGATAAAAACAACTTAACTTCACAACACATTTTATGCTGCTGGCTCTCACTTTATAACCTTGTGTTTAAGTTGCCTTGACTCTTGAGGCTGCCTTTGTGTTTCATTGAAATCCTTTGAGGTTTCTCGCGTGTGGACCCCCCCTCCCCCACTAGTCTTGAACCCCTTAAGTTATAACTACTGCAAAAGAAACTGTGATCACATTTACAATCAGCCATGACACTTCAGTGCCATTTACATTGATGCTGAGATGCAGAAAACAAACAAAATACCTCATCTACATTAATTAACATGACTACCACAGACTGAAACTGAGTATACGAGTTATTGAAGGAGGTTTCTACTGCGTTTGAAATGGCCCATAGGAGATGTCGTCTCTATGGTCACATCCGATCTCCATATAAAGTGCGCTGCTTTAAACACAGTTACACAAGGCATATCATTTCAGATAAAAAAAAGAAATCCATATCCACACCACTTATGGCACCAGAACAATCATGTCAATACTATCCATAAACTCGGCTTAGTAAACTGACTCACTCAGGGTCCAAGTTTTTAAAAAATGTCAAGCAAACTGCATCTGACAATAGAAAGAATATGATAATAATACAAAATGTAGGTAATTAAGTGTACAAATTCAGTGTATCCACATGTGAGCCCATTCAGGGACAATTTGGAAACACAGCACTAATATTTATGTTGATCTGATATCACTTTGAAATTAAAAACTAGAAGAAATATTTCAGGTATCCCGTTGATAACTACAGAATTTAATTAGTCTTGTCCCTCAATTTGTAAAATCAAACAAATGTCTTTACAAAGGTCTTTAAAAATGCATTGTATCGTTTGAGAGTGTTTAAAAGCAAAAATGTGAAACTTATTTTTGTTTAAGCACCTACATGAATAATTCAGCATTTAAAATATAAAATATAAGAAATTACATTTACATATTAAATTAAAATAAATTTCAATCTATAAATATTCCCTTGAAGTGAGTCTACTTTTATGTGTTACCAACACATTTCCAGACATGGAATTATGGGCGGAGTTTGTTTCATTTTAACAAGTATTCTGAGTTTCCCCTTAGACTTATATTGCAAATTAATTACTATAAATACTTTTGTTGTTTTTACAAACCGAGGGACAAAATAATTTCTGATTTATTCTATAGCTGGCCACAGATGATGTCAATAGAGTTCACGTTGCATTTATAATTAAATATTCTCTTAAAGTCGTTGGTAAACTCTAACGTTTGGCAGCAAACACCACAATTGGGATGCATTTCGGATTTTTCCAAACTATCAGCTTAGTTCACAAAAACATTCCATTTGCCATTGATTTATGACTGATTTTAGGTGCAATCTGAACATTTTTTGTTTAGTTCGTATTATTCAGCAGGTCATGTGATCTTGAATGAAGTATCCCACGCTTTTATTAGTCAATTCATTTGAGAGTACACTTTTTTCAATTGTTTTTTTCAAAAGTACTATTCATTTCCTTAGGGCTTATATGTTTTTAAATATTTTTATAATGAAATAAAATCACTAAAAGCACAATTTAAATTTCCATGGGTCAGCTCTGTAAACTGAAAAAAATATATATATATTTTACTAGTACAATTCAAAAAGATAACCTTAGTGGTGACATACCGTAAAATCATCTGAAGTATTCCAGAGAAAAATGACAGTCATTGCACTATTCTGTTTTTAGATGCACTACACAGCAAATACCTGTAGGGGCAGCAATAACACACCATTCATGAGCAGAACCAGGAGCGAAGCAGAGGCAGCAAATGAATCCAGAGGTTGGACTCCGGTCCTTGAGCTGGCCAGGAACTAGTAGCATCTCCAGATGGCTCACTGTTAGCAGAGATGAAAATGTCCTTCATGGCCATCAAGAAAAACACATCATGATGTAAAAATAATAATATAAAAACAAAGCTCAAAGGACTGTCAGAACAACGGTGCCCTCAACATAAGCGTCCTCAGTCTCTCCTTAACCGATCAAGACTTTTGTATCGCAGAAGTTAAAAAAAGAATGAAAGAGAAACGGAACTCTAGCGAATAAAACTTGTAGGCGTATACAAGTACAGATTCTGAAAGACAAAAAGTGCAACTGATAAGGTTCGCTGTTTCTTGTCTGTGTCGTACAGATAGAGGATGGAATGCCTGCGGGCTAGTCCTCGATGCATATAACATCGCTGGGTTTGCCTGATTTCAAATCGGGGGTGGCCACATCTCGCAGAGCATCATTGGACTTCTTCTCCAGGTAGCTGGTTGGTGCTGGAGGTCCATTTGAGGACACTAAGAAGAAGAAAAAAGCAGAATTATACTTCCATATATTAAACCTAGACACTGCCCACATTCTCAGTGGTCACTAGGTAAGTCTTAAAGCACTTTGAATTGCCACTGTGTATGAAATGTGCTATATAAATAAACTTGCCTTGCCTTGCCTTAAAGCCTGTTCACACCAAGGACGATAACTATAAAGAGAATGATAAAGATATAGGGCTCTATCTTGCACCCGGCGCTAATGACTTTATCATTTATATTTAGAATAAACGATTCCGTCTGCTGGTGTGGGCGCAAAAATAGTTCTTGATCTTTATAGTTATTGTTCTTGTTGTGAATGGGCCTTTACTCTCAGACAGCTTGCCGAAAAAAATGCTACAAGTAAGTGTCTTGTTACAAGTTATTTTTCAAAACAGCCAATAAGAGCAGAACTCCTCATTATTATTCATGACCATTCTAAATAAGGTAAAAACAGACTATTTCATTGCAGGGCCAATTTTGAGTTGAGTTGAAACTGGACCTGTAAAACCATATCTGTACATCTTCGATAAGCAACATACCCTCTATGTAGATATGAGACAAAATTAAAATATTATTTCAACATTCTAGGGTACATTTTAAGCAAAGGCTCTATTCCTTATATATATATATATATATATATATGTTGCATGTTCAGATATTAATACAATAAAATATTCATTTCAAGACTAATGTAGGCCACTAACCACTGACGTACGGCCCCAGGGGCATCTGGC
>JAOTRC010000017.1:7840318-7861466 GCA_027497675.1 Cyprinella lutrensis | reverse complement strand
GAAAAGAAATTAAGGTTTTTGATGAAAACATTCCAGGATTTTTCTCCATATAATGGACTTCAATGGGAACCAAACAGCTCAAGGTCCAAAAGACAGTTTCAGTGCAAACTGCAAACTGCATGTTCAAATGGCTTTAAATGATTCCAGACGATGAATAATGGTCTTATCAAGCGAAACGATTGCTCATTTAAAAACTCTCCTGTTCGAACTCGTCATCAAAATGAACAAATCTTTTTTTGTGTCATTTGGATCATTCAACGAACGAAATGAACGAATTGACTAGGGAAAAGTTAATACATTAGAGTCTGTTTCAAGTGTGAGCTCACTGAATTAAGATGGATTTTAGCCTACATATCAGTATAATACCTCAAGTCAATCTATTAAACTGTGTGGAAATGTGTCATAATTTTATTACATTAGAGTCAACAAGCTATTTTTTTGTTTGTTTGTTTGTTTTGAGCGTGCATCCCCTTCCGACCGACGGAGCACAAGCCCAAACATGAGCTTCAGCAGACATAGTCTCTCCCTTTTTGTCTCTGCCTGTATCTTGGAAGCATGAATCTGAGCTGTCACCTGTAATAAAACTCATTTGCTGAACTGAGGATGTGAATAAGGACAGACAAGGTCAAGGCTGGGCGCTGGCAGAGGGGGAGCTATGTAGCGTACAGTAACATGATTAACTGATCTGATATTACATAGTGTGCACTATAGGCCTTTATTCAAAGGCTTTTTCTATATTCATATTCTCTATCTTTCAGTCTCTCATAAAAACGAAGGCATGAAAATAAATACAGTGAGAGTTTGATTTAATTTTCTTTGAAGAATGTGCTTCTATACACCTAGCCTTGAACATACTCACATCCCTTAGGACAAACGCATTCTAGACGGACCTGGCAAACACAGAAAATTGACAGTTTAAGGGAGAAACCTTTTAATGAGTGTGTTTCTCCTTTCAGGTGTGTCCAAGGCTCAGTTTGATGGAGGAGAGAAAGAAAACACGGTTGTAATGAGAAGAATGAAAAGGATGTCCTTCAATTTGATTTGAGGTCTTCAGTCCTTGCTCTCCTCACCTTTGTGTTAATATCACCTTATATTTTTGCCAGATACAGGCTGTTGGGTCAATTTAAAGGCTCAAACGTTTTCTCTTTGAATTATTTTTGAATTATCTTTGCCTCATGTCGTTAGTCTTTGTTGTCTCACTGGATTGCCAATGGAGTTCAAAGGAGATTGCAAGTATTCTTTGGGATCAAGGCTGGACTTTTGTGCTTGACTATCAATATACCAACGGGACGCACTGCCTCCAATGGACGTTCAACCTTCCAATGCCTTCGGTGATTCAAACAAAACATGTCACATTTTGTTGCATGCACTGCATGTTTGTTTGAAGCGACATGTTCAAAACTGCTTGTTGCAGTTTTCATTGACATTGCAATTAAACGTTTGTTTTTAATTAGTAGACAGTACAATTTTTGCTGGGTTAACTTGGATTTGGATTTGACTTGGACCAGTAAGAATGGAAAAACCTTTGTGTTTTTAGTACAATGTAAAAAACTTAAAAAATTAAGTATACAGGTTGCCTTAAAATTTTAAGTTGATTGAACTGGAAAAAGTGAGTTAATACAATGAGGGAGATTCATTGAATAATCAGAAACTCAAAACAAGTTATCTGAACTAAATATATTAAGTTGATTTAACAAAAGAAAAAATGTTGTGAAAACAAATCTTGAAAATATTTTTTTACAGTGCGTAAAACCAAAAGGTTGAAACCCATGTTCAAAACTTCGCATTTTCATGCCTGCAGAACAGATGTAAAGGCAGACAAGTGTGAGGCCAGCTGTGATTTGCTTTCGGTTATTTTTCTGCCATTATTTGATTTAATGGGGACGAGATAAGTTGAAAGTGACATCCAGGTTTTGAAAATAGACTAATTAGGTCATGCCAGAGCGTGTTTGTGTTCAAATCTGAGCTTTTTCAAGGCCTCAATGCAAATGATCAGAGGGGGCACTTTGCATCCCGAATCCTTGGGCCGAACAAACAATCCCCTTAAGAATTAAATCTGGCATCCTCAATCCCTTTTTAATGATCTGCCATATTTTTTCCTGTCATCTTTGATGTGTGAATTCTAATCAATAATGTATTTTCATTTTTATTTATGAAACACTGTGAACATGCTGTTTTTATACTTTGCTCATACAGGTTATTTGTGTGACCTATTTCCCATTTGTCCATTTGTCTTTCAAACAAAGAGATAGCAAGCTGCCATTGGAATATATTTTATTAATACTATAAACCATAATATAGAATGCATTATATACAAATACACATCTTGAAAGCCACTTTAATAGTGGATTTACAATTTAGCTGTAAACAAGCACATGATGCAAATAGAGATTCACATCTTTCATAAAATTGTTGCATTTTAAACCTGGCTCAAACATTCATTATGAAGGGACATTTAAGAAAATGCATGTCTACGTAATCATATGTTTTTTAGTTGTTGTTTTTTTTAAAGCAGAAGAACAACTAAACAGTTAGCTGAGCTTTAGCTTTGATTGATATTAACTTAATATTGTATTTGTTAAATTCCTGTACAGCTTAGCCTTCAGTAATATGCTACAAAGTGCAGCTTGGGCAACACGTTTCATTCCAGAGCCAGTGACTCATCGCTGCCATCTGGTTGAAATTCAAAGCAACAGCAATGTGCCAAAAGAAACGAGCATCTAATTTATCCTTCATAAATAGAATTCACATTTAACTTTCTTTACTACTAAATAAAAGTATAAAAATGCTTACTATATGATACATTAAGATGTTCAATGTGTAAGTCTTTCTGACACATCAGTGTCACTTGTCACCAGGGTCATGCTGGTGTGGATATCTTTAAATGGAGGAAGGTCCAGAATTTTTCAAAGTGAAAGATTCGGCTCTTGGTTGTCGTTTGTGGTTTACTGTTGATCCTGTGATTCTGTTTGGATGGCGTCTTTTGTTCAGATAGCCATCCTTCTCCACTCACGTCTTCAACGGAAACAGATCTCCCTGATGGGATTTCCATCAGGCATATTGGATCCCTTGTTGTTTGAAGATGTCTGTCACATTCTATGCTCCACAGAGTAGTTTCACAAAACATCTAAGGAAAGAATAAAATTGAAATAAAATGTGTTATTTGCCCTGCTGCTTGTGTAGCAAAATAGCCTACTCCATTAGTTAGAAATTTCAAATCGGTCCTTTCTTCATCATTACAATATCATAATCAGCAAATATTTTTAGTACTTTTTTCTGTTTTTCAATTTTATACTAATCTCTGTATGATTTTTCCCCCCTGAAAATCATTTATCCAAGCTTGAAATATTAATTATGTAAAAGAAATAATAATCAGTTATTTAGACTTAAGATATTGCAGACTATAGTATACACTAAAAAAAAAACAATTTTGCTCGTATCTATTATTATGACTGCGAAATAAATATGGAACACCATCACAAACAATCTTTATAAAATGAGTTAAAAAAAATGTCAAAAGACAATGATTGGACAATAGTGAAATGCGCGGAGAAAAGGAACTGTTTTCAAGTGATACGACGATCACCATTTAAAAAAATACATCTGAATGAAAGAAATATTATATCACCACTGAATTAGAAAACACAAAACAGTTGTTTATTCAGTTTAAAAAAAAACATTTAGCCTATAATTTATGTCTAAAAACTGAATAAATAACTGTTTGTTATTACTGTCTGTGCCAGATAAGCTTATCCTTAGCTTTTTCATAACCCAAGACACTATCATAGGCTATAATCTATGATTTTAACCGAAATGCACTATCATGATTAATCTAAGATTCTCGGGACCCATAGCCTGTCAAAAATAGGCATCTCTCTGGGTCTAATTTTGCCTGATTCAAAGTCTGACCTACTTTAAGAACTTGCATTTGGAATACGCATTCACTGTTTGTAAAAATAAAAAAAGGGACTGAAGTTGAAAAAATAAGCAAATCTTACCTTGATTTTGTCTGCTTGATATCGCCTCGTCTGTCAATGCGACGGAAGTCAAAACACTGCGAATATAGCGCCCGCAAACGCAGCTTTTAAACTACATTTTATTGCACCTAAAGGTAGATTCCCAACACAATTAACCATCAAATGTAAAACAGGGAGTCCAAAGGTCTTCAATAAACACTTACAACTGACCCAAGGCGTCTAATCGGTACTTTCTGAAGGATATGCCCAGACTAGCCACAGTGTAGCAACTGTGAGACTCAAGAACTACCAGTGGCTTTTATTAGATCCACCTGCATGCGGAGTTTTTACCAGAGTTTCCACGAAAGTTTCCCTGAACTTCCAACATGCCCTATTTTAGATTTTTCTAACGTATCATCCTCATTCCCAAGATGAAAAATTTGAACTCAAACACACGATATACTATTCTGATATAATAAAAAAGTAGACTATAACAGAAACTTGTAGATATGGTGACGTTCTATTGACAAATAGCCGGCTATTTTGACATTTCAGGTAAACTTTTAGCATATATCAGGTGCTGCTATTTCTGATTTTTTTTTTCTAGGCAAAAAAAAAAAAAACAGGCCAATTTGACTAGTCACTAGGTTCTGTGAATTGGAGAGAGTTAAATAAAAATTAACACATATACGGGATAAATATTAATGCATATCCTTCATATCAAAATGTAATTAAAATAATAAAACTCATTTTGATCATTTTTAGTGCACTTAGGGAATCTGTTACACCATGTGTTACATGACAAATTGCACACAGACATACATAGACTATTGAATAGAACAGAACAGAATCGGGTCACACTTTCATAATGTGAGGTACAATGCAATTTTTGTGTGTTCATATTGTATTGCAAAACTCTTTTTCTGCTATTGAGGTGGGATACAGGCATACAAGATACAAGTTTAAGGTTTAGGGTGGGTTAAGGTGTCAGGAAGGCAGTGTAATTCGTATTCTGTTTCACTCTTGATTATAAGACTGGTTATGCAGTGTACTTTCCATCAAAAAAAGTTTTCAATTGGTGGAGATTAAAGTGAAAGAGAAAGCATTTCTAAGCTTGTGCAACAATAGAACTAAAACAGTTTATGATTTCTCTCCCAAAAAAGAAGAGAGAATCAAGCATCATTGATCTATTGAAACACTCAAAATACTTTATGCTATTTTAAAGGTTGCTAATTTTGTTTTGGATGCCTCCCACAGCAGATAATCTACATGCAGATAATCTATACATTAATTGCAAAGTGAGATATTCTCTTTAAAATGCATCCACAGTTGTGATTTCATCAGATGTACAGTATATGGGCATGCATTACGGTTGAGTGGGAGTGTCTGTGTATCTGCATGAGTCTACATAATCGACACACCAAAACTTAAAGAGCATCTCCTTTTGCTCAGTGGAGTATAGAGTCTACAAGTTTGGGATTTCAACAGTTTGTTTGTTGTTTGGAGAAATGGTAAGTAAAAATCTTTTCGCAAGTATACCACATAACGTTCAGTATTCCAGCAGCTTTCAATTAACGGTGTGTTTGTCTCACAGTACGGCTTTATCAATACTTGTCTGAAGTCACTGGTCATTGAAAGGTTTGGAGAAGAAACATGGGAGAAACTGAGGTCTGTATACAACACATGTAACGTGTAAAGAAATCATGGAGATTTGTAGTTTGTTTCAACTAAACAAAATCTTTTCTAGATTAATGGCCGGGGTCCAGGAGACGTTTATGACCTATGAAATCTACGATGACCTCATCACTCTTCGATTAGTGCAAGAGGCTTGTAAAATGCTAGGTAAGCATCATTTTGTATTAAGAATCTTAGAATGATATTGTTTTGTGTAACTGCAAGCTAGTTTGGGATCTAAATGTATTTGTTTTTATTTGCATTTGTGTTTGTCAATGCATATGTCAGCTAAGGAACCATCTTCTCCTTTGTCTGACTCACCAAAATGTTTCACTTCTTTAAAAGGCCAGTTTTTGTTTGGATCCACTTTTAAATGTCTGTCTGCGTATACATTTTTGAGAAAAGAATACAGACCTCACAATTGCCTTGTTTTCACAATGTCCTTGGGGACTTGCAGACATTGGTCAAGTGTCTGAGAGAGTGCTAACTATGTCCCTACTGAGAATAGTCCACTGGGCATCATGATGGCTGATGTCATATAACCTGTCATCCAATATGTTCCTGAGAGAAAGTGGACAAGGACAGGTGTGACTCTCTGAGTGGGTCACACACCTGAACTCCACTCAATTGGTCTCACAATGACCAAGACACTTTTGAAAAGGAAACTGAACTGCTACCCGAATGAAAGTCTGTTTGAATTTTCTTCTAGATGTCTCCTCCGAGGTGGTTTTGAAGCTGTTCGGAGAATACTTTTTCAGCTTTTGTAAGATGTCGGGATATGACACTATGCTGCGAACTCTCGGTGGAAACCTGCTGGAGTTCATTGAAAATCTTGACGCTCTACACAGTTATTTGGCATTATCTTATGAGGTCAGAATACTCAATGCTTCTGAAAACTCAACTTTTAAGAGAAAAACGTGAGATGGAAGTCAGTGTGCAAAAAAAAAATGTTTTTTTTTTCTCAAAAACACTTTCTATGTGAATCATACAGTGTTTAATTAAAAATGAATCTCAGTCCAAATGTAATATCAGTTGACTTTTTATAGGCCTATAAATGTTTGAGAACATATGAAATAAAAACTATGAACTTATTATGGTTTGTAACTTTACTTAGGCCATGAATGCTCCGTCCTTTCGTGTGGAGCGGATGGATGATGGCCGAATTCTTCTTCACTATTACTCAGACAGGAAAGGACTTTATCATATTGTGCCGGGTGAGAGTTTTTACATGAAAGGCATAAAGCTATCAGGAACCCCATCAAGCAAAAAAAAAATTTTTAGATAGCCTACATAAAATTGCCCAAATATTTTGTTAATATAGATGTTAAAAAATACTCATACATATAATTTAGGACTGTCAAACGATTAATCGCAATTATAAAAGCGATTATATTTTTTCGCATCCAAAATAAAAGTTTGTGTTTAAATAATATATGTGGGTACACTGTTTAATTATTTAATATATATATAAATACACACATGCTAGTATATATTTAAGAAATATTTTCATGTATATACTGTGTATAGATTTATATATAATTTATATTAATTTACTAACTTATGTTTCTTAAATCTTTGAATTTAGTTCAAAAACTAGAAAGTAGTTTTAAAATGCCTCCTGAGGAAAAATTTTGTGTACATTTTGTAATATATTTTGGCATTTAGGTTGGACGCTAAATAGTGTACAAAACTGTCTTTAATCTGCTCTGTTTAGAACATATAAATTAAAAAATATATATTTTATACATACAATATACACGATTAAAGAATTGTCTTTCTGATCATAAGCACATTTTATCAAGTACTTTTTCTTGTGGGCCAGGTATTATTGAGGCTGTGGCGAAGGATTTCTTTGACAGTGAGGTTACGATGACCATTCTGAACCATTTAGAAGAAGATGAGCGCACTGGAAAGAAGGAACATGTCGTTTTCCACATGGTACAGAAGGAAAAGGTGGCCAAAAGAAAGCCTCAGATAGGCAGTGAAGAGGAAATACAAGCAGAGAAAGAGGTGCGTAAGTCCAGGAAGACATTGCAGAAAATATGTAACTTTTGTGTATTTCTCTTGTATATTATTTTTGAACATCTCTCAATGATGTTGAAAGCTTTTTTTTAGTGCATATCAATTGCTTTGGCATTATCATGTGTAACACAAAAAAGAAGTGTTAACATTTCAAGTAGTCTAACCTGCTCAAAGATCAGACACTTAAATCGATTTCAGAAACATCATGAATGTTTAAGCAGGTCTAGACTCTCAATTGTCCGCTGCCTTTGTAATTTTAAAATCCTAATATGTTTGAAAGTGCGTAACCATGACAACTGCTATATCAACAGAACAAGGAGGAGACAATTAAAAGGATGAAGGCCAGGTATGCCAACATGCAGCTGTGTCCAAGGAAACGATCTCCATGGGAGATTGTGAGGAGCATTGTCATGTTGGGCCAAGGTTCGACAGATTCAGTCACACTAACTACTGTTTTTTGGCACTATACAGCACATTTGAATTAAAAGAAAACTGTTACATTTTTTATGTGTTTTAATTAAGGTTTTAGGGGGAAAATCAATGGTCCGTTTCAGTTTCTTTTTACTATTTTGCAAGTGACTGAGCATTACAGCCACCGACACAGACACACCAACATGGACACACGGACACAACGGCACCAACAAGAAACACCGGCAAGGACACATCAACACCGGCATGGACACACCAAAATGGACATACCGACACGGAGTCTCCAGCACGGACACCAGTACCAACACTGGCCCGGCTCGAATATGGACCGGCACGTACATGGGCACCAGCACATGGGCACGGACACCAACATGGACGCACCAGTAAAGACTCCGGCCACGGGCACACACACCAACATGGGCACCGGCACGGACGCTGGCACTGACACCGGCATGGATACAGACACAGCGCGGGCACATTGGTCTGGCTGTAATGCTCAGTCACTTGTAAAATAGTAAACCCAACATAAAAAAGAATCGTGATAAAATCGTGAATCATGATATTCCTGAAAAAACCCTGATATGATATTTTTGCAATGTCGCACGCCAACCCCTACGTTAGAATATAACATTAGGTGAACATTTGTGAGTAACGTTAAGGGAATAAATCTGAACAAAAATAAAAATATAAATATAGTTATATTATATAAATATTCATTTCTTAAAATAAAATTTAAAAATAAACTAAACCAAAATTTTAAATGTTGAAAATAAAAAATAAATAGAACAAAAACCGAAATATATTTAACCTACACAGCAATAAAATGACAAGCACATAATGACATGACTAAAAAAAATATAACAATAAAAGCTATATTAAATATTAATAAAACTATTTTTAAAAAATTACATTTTGTTGGACCCCACTATAACATTTTTTTTTTAATTCAAGTATTACAATTAATGGTTTTCCATTTGTATCTGTCTTAAGGAAATCTGCGAAAATCCTTCACACCCAGCTACCCAAAAAGACTGTGGATTGACGAGCAAGCCTTCTGTAATGCTTTTCCCTTTCACATCGTTTTTGATCAAAACGTAAGGAAGTATAAGGGCCAGTTCAGACAGAATGCATTTTTCCATTCCACTACAATTACTTTTCCATTGTTTTTCCAAGTAATCATGTGCAAGACGGACGTCTTTAACCGTTGCACTTGCGTCTCGCTTCAAAATAAGTTCAATATTTATCATTCCACTGACCTGCATCTCGCATTTTTAACAGCAAAAACACATTCTGTGTGAACAAGCCCTATAACTCTGCATTTCTTTTTATTAACGATTCAAATGTTAAACCCATTGAGTCATTTTGAACCATTCTAACCTTTTCTTTTTAGCTGGTGGTGAAGCACACAGGTGTTAACATTCAGAAGTTTGTTCCCGGACTGCAGACCTCAGGTATCCGTCTGGATGAATACTTCACCATTGTTCACCCGGAGGTCACCTGCAACATCCAGAGCATCCAAAAGTTCATCAACAGCCAGTTTGTGCTGAAAACCAGAAGAGAAATGTTACCAGAGACCCAGCAAAACCAGGTCACCCTCAAACTGCGAGGTATCCACAGAGATTTATTACACTATAGATAATTGTGCCATTATAAATGTGCGTAGACTGATTCTAATTAAGAAAAGTGGTTTAGTCAAGTTCCTTTGTTTCTTCTGAAATTCTCCAACAGCCTTGTTTAGTGGACAATTTGTTGAATAAAATGATCTTTATGGAATTTCACAAACTTTTTACATATATCATATTGGTTGATGATTAATTTGCATTTGTGTGTGTTTTAGGACAGATGATGTGGATGGAGTCACTGAACTGCATGATCTATCTATGCTCTCCTAAGCTACGAAGCCTCCAAGAACTGGAGGAAAGGGGTCTTCACCTGGCAGACATCGCCCAGCACGACACCACGCGAGATCTGATCCTGCTCAACCAGCAGAGGCTGGCAGAGATCGAGCTCTCCAATCAGCTGGAGAGGAAGAAGGAGGAGTTAAGAATCCTCTCACGCAACTTAGAGATCGAGAAGCAAAAATCCGAAAAGCTCCTTTATGCCATGCTGCCGACACACGTTGCCAACCAGCTTAAAGAGGGGAAAAGAGTAGAGGCAGGTAAAGAAACCAGAGGAACGCCCTATGGACACTCTTACACTTGTCATTTTCCATTCTATACATGGATCAGACTCTTTCTGTTCATCTTTCAGGTGAATTCAAAGTGTGCACCATCCTATTCAGTGATGTGGTCACCTTCACTAACATCTGCGCAGCCTGCGAACCCATTCAGATAGTCAACATGCTCAACTCAATGTATTCCAGATTTGATCGTCTTACAAACATTCATAATGTCTATAAGGTTTGTGTGGGATTGGTTTTTCCAATATCTATCTATCCATCTATCCACACAGAAACACATAGTTTTATTTTATTATAAATTAAATTAATATGTTAAATTATGTATTTTGTAATATTTAAAATAATTTAATGATATTGCTTTATTTTAAATTTAATATAATAGATTTTTTAATTAAATTAAGCAGGTCACTACTGTAAAAAAATCATGATTTGTTATCATAACATTTTTTCTTCTGTCAAATCAACTTAATAATTTATGTAATAAATTATTTATGTGTTTCAGATAACATAATATTTTGAGTTTCTGAATATTAAATTACTCTCCTTCATTATATTAACCCAATTTTTTCAATTTCAATGAACTTAAAGTTTTAAGGCAACCAGGTTACTTCATTTTTTAAGTTAAACCAACCATATTTTTTATAGCGACTTGATTATATTTTATATATTTATTAAATTCTACATTATTTTATAATAATATAACTTTATTTTAGAATTTAATATAGGCTATTTAATATGCATTTTATTTATATAAATCACATTATTTTTATACATAAATTATAAGGAAAACCTTCAAAATATATTGGATATTTCACTAACAATTAATCAAAGAGAAAAAAAGAAATTATACCAAAATGACACTGTCTCACAACAGGTAGAGACGATAGGTGATGCTTACATGGTGGTTGGCGGTGTGCCCATTCCTACAGAAACACATGCGGAGCGGGTGGCAAACTTTGCCCTCGGTATGAGAATTGCTGCAAGGGAGGTGACTAGCCCTATCACAGGACAGCCCATACAGGTATCTGTGTTTAAACAGTCGGCTCTATGTAAACAGAAGCTCAATACGCTCTTGTAATTTGTTTAATTCATTGATTTTTCAATCTAGATCCGAGTTGGCCTGCACACCGGCCCAGTTTTGGCTGGTGTTGTAGGTGATAAGATGCCACGGTACTGCTTGTTTGGAGACACTGTCAATACAGCCTCTCGGATGGAGAGCCACGGAGTCCCTGATCACATACACGTGAGCCCCATGACATACAGGTGAATGCTAGTTTTTCAATGGGTTTAGATTCCTATTGTCACATGGCCTAAATGTAACAATAAAGCCATTTAAAATACTACAAAATATTTCACATACACTTTCTATTCATCAACTTGAAAAATACTTGAAATAAATACTTTCAAGAATACTTGGTTTCCAAAAATGGTTTCCAAAACAAATATTAGCAGTACAACTGTTTGCAACATTAATAATAATATGAAATGTTTCTTGAGCACCAAATCAACATTTCTGTAGGATCAAGTGATACTCAAGGCTTGAGTAATGATACTGAAAATCACTGAAATAAATTACATTTGACACTATATTAAAATATAAATGTGTTATTTTAAATTGGAATTATATTTCTCAATATTACTGTTTTTACTGTACTTTTTATTCAAATAAATGCAGCCTTGGTGAGCATTAGAGACAAGTGAGGTCTTGATAAGTTCAGTCACAACAGCACTGAGGCGTTCTGTGTCACTGGAATCCAGAATTAAGAAAAGCACTTCTTGTCCACAGTGTGTTAAAGGACAAAGGAATCTTTGAGATCGCCGAGAGGGGTGAGATCGAGGTGAAAGGCAAAGGGCTAATGAGAACGTACTTCCTGCTAAAGAACCTCCAAAAGAGCGATGAACATATCATGGGTTTTGTCGACGGAGAGACGTCCATGTACAAGGAAGACACAGAGGTTGTGACAGATGACTCGAAGGGTGAGGAAATTGTGAAAACTAACATAACATATGTTTTTATTGGAGTCATTTGACCTCAGTGATGACTTTGTTTTACTTTCTTTTGACCCATTGGCCTTCCATTCACTTAAGAAGAACATGTTGTTCATTTCATCACGTTCTATCATTCTGACAGATTTTAGGGTTCGGGTTAGTCTGGGTCTTTTTAACGGACTAGTAGTTCACACAGTAGTTTAAACAAAAATATAAAACGCTTAAAAAAACGTTTGCTGATTATTTACTCACCTATGACATCCAAGATATCCATGTCATTCGTTCTTCAGTCGAAAAGAAATGAAGGTTTTTGCTAAAAACATTCCAGGATTTTTTCCTAATGCACTTTACTGCGACCAAACGGTCCAAAAGACGCTTTCATTGCAAACTGTTCAAGGGGCTTTAAACGATTCCAGACGATGAATAAGGGTCTTATCAAGCGAAACTATCGCTCATTTTATAATAAAATAACACAGTTTAAGTTTTATCAGCTCAAATGGTCGTCTAGCTTTGTTCCGTGATCCGCGTTCGTGACTCTCCTGTTCGAACTCGCTCATCAAAATGAACGAATCTTTTCCTGAGTCAATTCGTTCATTTTGTTCGTTGAATGAACCAAATGACACTGAAAAAAGATTCGTTCATTTTCAAGACCCAGTTACATATTGTGAAATATTATTACAAATAATCACAAAAAATCACATTCAAATGACTGTTTTCGATTTGAATATATTTTAAAATGTAATTTATTCCTGTGATGGCAAAGTGGAATTTTCAGCATTATTACTCCAGTCTTCAGTGTCACATGATCCTTCAGAAATCATTTTATGCTGATTTGTTGCTCAAGAAACATTTCTTAGTATTATCAATGTTGAAAACAGTTGTGCTGCTTAATATTTAACCAGTGTATTTACATGTATGCTTTTGTTCAAACTGTCATTTGCACAGAGGAAAGCCAAGAAGATGCAAATTGTGTGCAGCAAGAGGACAAAATAGTGGAGGAAAAGGTCGAGAACGAAAAAAGTCATGCATCATCATCTTCTCTCCAGTCAGACCAAATCTCCCCTGATTATTTACTTCAGTTCGATGTCACACCAGCGTACGACATCCCCACTGACATTAAACATCTACACAATGGTCTTCATTCAGACGGCATCAATACCAAGTTCTGCTCGATACTTTAGTCCAACATCACCAAGTTTTAAGATTGAATTTCAAGCCTGCTGTTCAGAGAGGGCCAGTACCACAAATTAACAGCTGTAACCCAAAACAGACATGCTCTCTGTAGTGTATAATGACTGTTTTTCACAACTCTTCAAGAAACACCAGGGGATTTATGCTTTGTTGATACAGATTTATCATTTGGGAACAGCAAGTCTTCATGCTGATTCCCAGAGCTCATTTGCACATGCTGGTTGTCCGTTGGTGATGGCCGGCAGGACAACCTCCCCGCTGAGAAAGCTAATCTCCCTCTGGAGAAATTAATCACTTATTATAGACTGTTTTCATGTGGAAATCAGATGGCAAACACAGATGACCAGAGATAGATAAACATACTGCTGCTGTACAGGGATCTGCCGTCTGTTAGGTAACATGGGAACTAATTATTCAGTGTAATCAGCTCTCTTTTTCTCTCAAATAAAAACATGACTGCATGAAAATGTTTCTTATGTATTATTAATTCTATTTGCCTTTGTGTTTGAGGAAAACATGATTACAGATAATATCTTAAAAAACAACAATTCATACTTATGAAATCCACTTTACAATAAGGTACCATTGGTTAACATTAATCAACAAGTGAAAAAAGACACTTATAGTTTGTTAATTTCGACATTTGCAATATTTAAATAAAAAGTGGTGACTGTTAATATTAATGGACCTGAGCTAACATGAACTAAGAATGAACAGCTGCATTTTTTATTAACCCTATTTATGCATTAATACTATTATTAAATTAGTATTTAATAATAAATACTGTAACAAATGCTTTAACGTTAACGAATGGGACCTTATTGTAAAGCGTAACCAGACCCATTTATATTTTTGGAGATAAAACAATTAATAATCTTGCTAAATCTTTTTAATAATTTTACCAAACATTACAATAATTAATAGATCAAATTCCTCCATGCGAAGAATTAAGGCCAAAAAATGTTTTGTTGGGGGGAGGGGGATACTCTAGTGACATACAAAAATAAATAAATGTATTCTGCATCATAAACGAATGAACAACACTGCATGCCGAGTGAATAAAAAAACAAATCTTTGAAGTTAATGTGAGCACATACGCACAACCCCTTGGCACGGTAACAAAAACCTTTTCAGCAAGGTTCCCATTTAACAAAGGCAACTGCACAACACATTAAAAATCCAGTACAAACATCTTCAACTCTTCACTGAAGGGATACAGTAATAATTATGTATCACAAAAAAAGGAAAAACATCTGAGCATCAAGGCAAACGAATTTCTTAAACCTGGAAGAGTATAAACATTCAAATCAGACTCTTTTCTTCATCATCTGTTTTTATAAAGTGCCGCCGAATTCTTCATTATCAAGAAATACAACACTACAAGTATAATCCATCTATACAATGCTGCAATCTTTGACTGCATAGCAGTACGTGTTTTCCTTTTATTCCCCATCTCGTAATCTGTCTCGCGTGGTTCAGAGGGAAAGGTCAGATTCCGGAGTGTCAGTTTCCGACAGGAACTTTGTGCTCGTTCCAACCTCTTCGGGGATACTCGGAGTGGAGTCACCGTTGATGTTGGCTCTGTGAAACATCAAGCCTGTAAAAAACAATTGAGAGGTGAAGTCATTACTTTTGTTTAGATTACTGCAGATCATTTTAGGGCTACATTAAGCAACAAAATTTGGAGCAAGCTAAACATTTAGGCGACTCAGACCTTGAATCTGATCTGTGTGTAGGTTCAATGGTGTGTGTGTGTGTGTGTGTGTGTGAGACTCACGCTCCATATCCTCGGCCCCTCTGTCGCTGTGAGCTTCTGTATCGGAGCATGTCCGCGTCCGCCTCTGGGTGGACTTTTGCAATGCCATGCACTCTTTTGGCAAGCTCGACCTAGAAGGAAAACAGCACCTGCATTTATAGCCACTCAGAAAATAACTGCGAAGCTGTCTGAACTGAAAACAAGAAGTCTGTGTTTTGTAAACATTGTGTACCTTTCATAATTGTAGGTTCCGGGATGGCTGATCGACCGCTTCATCTACACAATAAGAAATTTATAAACAATCACATGCCAGACCAGTCGTGTTAAGCCCGGAAAACACCAAGCCGACGAACGGCTGTCGGGCGTTTTTTGTGCGTCGGCCGACTACGTTTCCTCGGTGTGTTCTGCAAGGTTCCGTGATGTCGGCTGAAAATAGTCCTCGTCGGCTTTGTTTCGCCCGATTCGACATTGGGCCGTCGGGGAAAGAGAGAACTCGGATTGGCTGTTCAGCTTAGTGAAAGAGTGAGTGCACGAGAATAAAAGCTAAACAGCAAGCAAAGAAGTCAAAACACTACAGATAGAAGGCTAATCTTATGTTGCGTCATCTTACCTGAGTGTTCCTTGGTGAATATTTCAATATTTACATGAGCAGAGTGGAATAAAGAAAGTGTTTAGCAGGATTGATATTCAAAACGGTAAGCACGTGCTGCTTTGTTTAGGGTACGTGTATCTGCAGCCGGCAGCGCTGGTTTTCCTTTTTAAATGACGAATATAGACTAATATATCTGCAGAAATAGACAGTTGGCTCATTACACACAGGCGCCGAACGCACATTATAGCTGACAGTCGCCTGTAGTTCTCTCGGTGTGTTCAAGTGCAGCTTTTTACTCCGACAAGATGCGACAACACAGTCAGCGCTAGTTCGTCGGCGTCGGCTTGGTGTGTTCTGGGCTTTATGGTTAGCTAAAATGGACTAAACAAAACTATTTCATTAACTCAAATAAAATAAAATACAAATATTACATGAAAAAAACGAAAACTAGAAACATTTCCGTGGCAACTAGCTGAAATAAAATAAGCTGAAGTACAAAAATTACAAAAAGTTAAGACATAAAAGTAAAAATATAACATTAAATGATAAATTCAATTGATTGATAAATGCTACAATATATAAATAACATGGTTGTGGTTTAATAATAAAATAATATAATGTGGTTACAAATAAAATAATGTTGTTTGTGCTTGTGTCTTTACCCGAGACATCTGGACGGGAGAGGGGGACACGGGGGACATTATGGAATCAGATGGACTGGATTGCAACATGTCAGTCTGGAACTTGGAATTGGCGATTTTCATACATTCTTCCAGTGTTTTGATGAAGGTTTCACAGGTGGCACTCAGTAATGAGGATGCCTCATTACTTGTCTGGAAAATATAGCAGAAAATACAACCATTTGGTTTAAAAGGCTAGATTTCTATGATAACCTTTATATCAGATCCACCTATCTGCAATAATTACTGTGATTACTGAGATTTGAATGAAAACAAAACAGCTGAGTGAGCGTCTAACCTCAGTGCTGGCCACAGTAGATTCTCCTTCCTGTTCCACAGACTCCTGAATAGTGTGCACCTGCTGCATTAGTAAGTCACAGTACAAACGCAGCTCTGACATCTTGGTTTTCAGTGATTCTGTGGTTTCTGTTAAATCTGCAAAAACCCATTAGGAGAGGAAGTGCAACTGTTAATGGCCCTTCTTATTTCTTAGCAGCTGGGATTACTGGTGTATAATTACAAAACATAATTCAGTATATGAAAGCCTTTTGTCTCTGATCTGAATGGGTGCGTGTGTGTATTAAGGCAGATTTATACTTCTGCTTTGGACCTACGCCAGAGCCTCTAAGCAATAGACTACTCTAATCACTAAATCACTAAATTACATATATGTAATCAAGCGTTGACGCGCTACACATAGGCTACAACGAAGTATTAATTGGGCGTTAATGCTGCCAAAGCAATTAACTGCATCTAAAATATATATATAATACTGTATATACAGTATAACAGTACATACAAAGATGAGAAAATGTTCAGGGAACCCTACCCCTTTCCTTTTTGGTTCTAGTGTCAATGAGTCCAGCTTTGGAGCTCCCCAGAGCCACCAGCCACTTCTGCCTCTCCGCTGCATTTACAGCCTTCACGTAAAAATGTTGCTCTCCTGGTATGATCAGCTCCAGACGGGTGTTGTCCGTTGGGTGAACTGGAGCAAACATGAGGAAGTAAAAAAAAATACCTAAGTATAAGCAGTTTATTTTCTAGTAAGGAATAGAAGGAAGATTTCGCTGATAAGATACTCAATCATCTCACCTTTAATTTCACATACTGACATCTTAATACTGCCTTTGCTGCCTTTGCACACGTCATCTTCTGAATCATAGTATGAAATAATGCCATTGTCCAGCACAAACCACCTTGGCTGCCATCCTTTCATAAAACATAATAAAAAAAACACATTTAAATCAAACAAACATGCCATTTCTGAATATTCTAAACTTGAGCTTTATGACTATTCTTTTTACTCCATTCATACAGGTCTCATATCATCACATGATAGGAAAAGGTATTTTAGGCTCCTATAACTTAACATGGAGCTTTGACATGCAAAAACACCTTAAAGACACAGCGTATAAGAAAAGAAAAACGCAATATAACAAAGTTGCATATATCAGCAGCTCTCATCATCATACAAGCTGAGTACATCTTGTGCATACTTGCAGTGTCCTGTCTAACTGCAGCTCAAGTGTCCACAGTGCCATTCGCTTTTACCTGTCATATAGTTTGTCCATTTGTAAAGCACTCCTTCCATTATTCTCCAAGCAGAAAACCCGGTGAAAAAAACTTTAAAGCAGCTTTGACAGACCTTGCACCAGGCAGCTGCTTGTTTGCCCCCTTTACAGGCTAATTAGCATGCTAGCATGCTCCAGGCTAACTCAGTGACCCCCATCTAAAATGGTAAATGTCGTCATTATGTCAAAAGTGCGGGCGGGTGGTAAGGTAACGAGAACAATGCACTTGTTTTCACGGTCATTTCTCTGAAGACAGCGCGCCGCACATGCTGTGAGATTCTACTAAAGGCAGACGGAGGAAGATTAGGGATGAGATCACTGTTTACAGACTAACCGGAAGAGGCGTTTTACTTGGAGATTCTTCGCCGTGTAGCCACTCCACTGTACAATGGAAGACAGTGAAAGCCACTCAAAAGCACAATATCCTTCGAATTATTTTTATTATTTAATATATGTGACTTTATTAGATAAAATATACAGATAAAGAAAAACATAGTAGTGCAGATATGTTCTCATTACCTTTTCCTCACGAGTCACGACGATTGTTTAATATAATATATGTGTGTTTATCTTATGTATACAGTCATAACTTAATATTTGCAATTATTTAAGTTACTATAAAAGAATATAAAATAATGTACCAATAAATATAAAGGCTATAATCTAAATGTCGCATCAAGTTACTGTGCTTGGCACAGCCAGTAACACGTGACAGCTCAACACGGAAGTAAATCTAGAGCGGAAAATTCCTGTTGGTTTAGAAACTTCTTGATCACACACTTCCAAGCGCCCAGCGTACATAAGCTGATTAGTCGGGGGAGATGGCCGGAGAGACAGAAGATGAGATCCCTGGTAAAATATGATGTAGTACATTAGTGGTCGACGTAAACAATTTTGTTATTTGCAGTTGCTACTCGCTTCTTTAGGCTTATTGTCTGTTTGTGATTAGCCTATAGGCTATAAGACGGTGCTACATAGTGGAAGCGAAACATGTGTTAGTGGTATAAATATTTCTTACCTGCTTTAATGCCCTGCAAATTTTACATTTATCTGTGTTTATACATAATTGTTCGGTGAGTTTTGGTTCTTTATTTCATTGAATACTCTGCCCGGTCTTTCATTGACTCCTGTGGCTTCCTGTCGTCAAGGCAACCACGCCATGTGGTCACGCCTCTCGCTCTCAATTCTGTAATATTTATATAAAGTAAACAACTAATTTTAACCATCTGATTGTGTGTATATATATATATATATATATATACAGAGAAATAAAAATTTCGACTTAAAATCATACAAAACTATTATTTGTTTACAACATAATATAGCTTAATACAGCTTGTTTTTGATAACAATAGTCATTTGAATAGTTTAAGGCGTAGTATGAAAATTGTCTTTTTGTTTTAGAATCCGGAGCTGTCTTCACTTTTGGAAAGAGTAAATTCGCAGACAATGCCCCCAGTAAATTCTGGTTAAAAAATGATGTACCTTTGAGAATTTCCTGTGGAGATGAGCACACTGCACTAGTAACAGGTATGATATGTGATTTTATTAGAGGATACAAGTCTTGTTCTGTAATGTTTGCATTCATCCTGTCACTATTCCAATTATGTTTAGAAAATGGGAAGCTGTTTATGTTTGGCAGCAATAACTGGGGACAGCTGGGCCTCGGAACAAAGACCACTGTGAATAAACCCACTTGTGTTAAAGGTACGACTTTCAGTGTCGGTGTTTTTCCACGGAATTAGGCTACATTTACACTGTTGCCCCGGGTTGAAGCGACCCCTAGTAACTCAATGTATCAGTGCTGAGTGTTTTCTGCCATCCACAGCTGATACATCACCTCAACACATTCTCCAATGCTCTCAGTCTCATTTAGCTGTTTGGAAAATATATCATTAGTTTATGAGTATAGTTTATCAGTAGAGTGACTTTGAATTATTCAGCAGTAACATATAGTCTGACACACACAATTACATGTTTGTAATGTAAGTAGCTGTAAGAAAAAGGAGATATTTTCAGGACAAAGCCATAGATTGTCTTAATCCCAATCTGGAGTGGTCTGTAATCTGCATTAATCTGGAAAGCAGAGGGGAAGTGTGTGCAGGAGTACAACATTTTAACAAATTAGCTTGAAACATTAATATTTATATATAATAAACATGTTTCTGACGTGCAATGACCGTATTTGTTTCTTAAAGCCCTAAAATCTGAACGTGTGAAGCTCGCAGCCTGTGGAAGAACTCACTCACTTGTTTATACATGTAAGTTCATCATATTTGCTTTTTGTTTTTTGAGTCTAGTGAATCAAAAAAACGGTAACAGATTTGTTTTCCTTCATTTTTTGTGACACTAATTATTCACATGTAAGGCTAGCATTCTGTTTGTTTTTTTGTTTTGCAAAGTTATATTTTTAGCATCATTACTACAGTCTTCAGAGTCACTGACCCCAAATGTTTTTATCGCACTGTAGATAACTATTTGCAACATTATAGATTTATCCTTAATTAAAAAACCTGTTTTCTTTGCTGAGCAGCCCGCGGTAACCTGTATGCCTCTGGAGGGAATAATGAAGGACAGCTTGGTCTTGGTGACTGCGATGACAGAGCCTCCTTCCACTTGGTGGACTTCTTCAGCAAACATGGGCCAATCAAAATGCTCGCTGCTGGTTCCAATACATCTGCTGTCCTGACGGGTAAGAGTTCTGTTCCATCTGCCTGTAACGGCAAATATGACATACATAACATGTAATTGCAAATATTACCAGTTATGTAACTAAATCTCTGCGTCATCTCAGACGATGGCAGGCTCTATATGTGGGGCGATAACTCGGAGGGTCAGATTGGGTTAGGAAAGGAGAGTAACGCACTCACTCCTCGGGAGGTTTCTGTGGGGAAGCGAGTGTCCTGGGTCTCCTGTGGATATTATCATTCTGCCTTTGTTACCGGTATGTATGCCACTGTAGACAGTATTACTTCATGTCACCACGGCCAATTATACCAAAATATTCTGGGTCAAATACATAATAACTCTATGCTCAACATTGACATGTTTTAGTTAATCATATATATATATATATATATACAGTATATATACATGGTGGCTCTATATA
>JAOTRC010000017.1:7808266-7831474 GCA_027497675.1 Cyprinella lutrensis | reverse complement strand
CCTATTTCCAAAAAAAGTGGAGTATCTCTTTAAATGACAATATCCTGGCCGGACTACTGTTGTCAGTGATGAAAGTATTTGAAATGAGCATGATTTCTTAATGTCTAGTGACATATCAGGGAAAATGTATGATTAATTAAAATAAAGTTCTTGCATACAGCTCCTTTAAGTAGAAAGTGATTGCCCTGTACTATAATATAACTTGGTGAACATAAATGAAATGTATTGATTTCAAACAGCTTTTTTCTGTCTTTCTCTTTTGTTGTTGTTGTAAATTCTGTAGATTCTGATACTGCGACCCATATAAAGGAGGAGACACAGTCAGAGAGGAATGGAGTTTCAGAATCAAAAGAGAAACCTAAAACTCGTTTCGCCTCTACAAACAGGGTATTTAACCACTCAAACCTTTTAATCTTTATAATAAACACTTGTAAGCTACCACCTCACAATCATATATAACACTCGAACAACAGCATAGCATATTTGCACGTCAGAGTTTTACCTTTGTTTGATCAGTTTCTTCTTTCCTATCTTCAGCTTTCTCTTTTCAAGAGATCTTCCACCAAAGGGAATCGAGCAGAGAGCAGTGCTTCGGGCAAACCGGCAGATGATGCTCCACCTCAGATCTCAGAGACTCGAGGACCGGAGAGTTCTAGCAGTCGAACACAGATCGGAGACCCAACCACTGCATCCAGTCGATCACCTTCAGCCACTTGCAATCTGCTTTGACATGCTGTTTATGATGAACCATCTTCTGAATTGAAAAAAAGAGACTGGAATAAAAACAGGAAGTAGAATTGAAATTTAACAAAGCAACATCCTGTTGGTGTTGGTAGTGTTAATGTTACAGTGCCTTGTGCTGCAAAGCAGACCACAGAAAATTACCAGCTTTAACAGAAAACTGATTAAAGGAGTCTAATTTTAATTTAAGTATAGTTGTGAACTATATTGGTTTTGTTTTGTTTAATATTTTTCCTTTATATGTTTGCAGTGTCTGATTTATACAACTTTATTCTTAAAGTCATTACTGGGGAGTAAATTTACCAATATGTGCCGTATATCTAGAAATATAATTATATATGTATGTGTGTTTTTATGACTATTTATTTACATTTGATGAAAGACTTATAAAGCACCTGTGCACTTTATATATTTTTAAAATTGCAGGGTAATGTGACAATTTTTAAACATTTTTGTGAGAATCATCTAACAACCTTTGTATTTGATGTGATACAAGTAAACATCAACTTATAACTGTCTCTCTTCCTTTTTGATATATATACAGTAGCGGGCAAATGTTTTCAAAAGTCTTCACAATCTCACCATGGCTGCATTTGTTTATTTTGTATCAAAAATACAGTAAAAACCCATGATCTTTTTATTAAAACTGTTTTCAACATTGCTAATAAGAAGAAATTACCTTAGATGTGACACTGAAAATTCAGCTTTGCCATCACACACAGGATTCAGGAATAAATTACATTTTAAAATATATTACAAACGAAACCAGTTAATTTAAATTGTAATAATATTTCACAATAATACTTTTTTATTGTATTTTTGGTCGAAAACGAATATAAACAGAATCAGATAGATCGATCATGGCTGGACATGTTGAGTCGGAGAGCGCCTGTGGGTGGCAGCACTCAATCGCCTTTATGTTGCTAACATCAGCTTTTCTTGTAAGTGAGAGAAAAGGTACAATCATCTGAACAGAGTTTGTTGTCCAGACTCCAGATTTTGGGTTTTTTAAATTGATAAGATGGAGGAGTATCATTCTGGAGATGAAGTAGGTGTAATATAAGCATTTTATTATTATCTTTATAAGCTTTCAAAGCTGGTAAACAGTAACGTTAACGTTAGATTGTCTTTTACAGCTAGCCTGCTAACCGCTTCATCCGGATAGAAACAAACATAATATCACCTCATCATCCTTTAACGCTCATATTTTGACGTCATTACCTTTAACATATACACAGATCACTAAACGTTCATTTCGATTTATATAAATTTACATGTTTTTGTAGTACGATTTTTATGGAAAATGATCCAGGGTGTGGCCAAATCATAACGTCAGCTTGAATCATAAAGGAAACCGTTGAAATGTCAACAATTATGTATTCATAAATCATTATGGTTTTTATTTATTTATATTTTTTTACATTTTGAGCTTTTTCCCCTAACATACATGTCTAAAATGTACATTTTGTGAGATATCAATATACGATCTTTGAAAACAAGTATGAATATTCTGCACAGTAATTTTTACATATATAAATATATATACAGTAGTAGACACAATTTGAAATGGATAATGGGTATTGTTTGAGATTTTCCCCCTAACATATATGTCTAAAATGTACTTTTTGTCACTAAATATAATGTGGTTGTGGATGCATCTTTAAACCAGTTTGACAGTGTGTTCATCTCTTTTCACCTTTCAAAACCTCTCATTTCAGATGTCTTTCAGCCCAGATGATGCAAGTAATGTTGTTAAGGAGGTAATGATCTCTGTCAAAAACATTAAGCATCCTGTAGTGTGGTGTAGCCTGTCTCACTGAATGAACTGCATTGTTGTTAGTCTCATGTCTAACTCATGCCTGCAGGATTAATGCTAGCCTATTTATTTGAGTGCAAGTCTGCTCCATTAACTCTCTCTTTCTGTGTGTGTGTGTTTGTGTTTATCGGTCAGTGCATTGAGGGTATTATTGGAGGCGTGGACTACAGCCAAAACAAAGTGAACCAGTGGACAGCCAGCATAGTCGAACTCACTCTCACTCAGTTAGTGAAACAGGGGAAACCGTTCAAGTATATTGGTACGAGCCTTTCCGATTGAGTTCATCTTGTGTACTAATGTTTAATTGGTTATAGATCTGAAATCTGATAATATATTTATAAGGCTATACATCAGCTTTCCATAAAGCTGAAAGACATTATTCAAAGTGCAGTTGTTGATTCTAAATGTATATATTTCAGTCAACTGTGCTGTGATGCAGAAAAGCGGCGCAGGTCTTCACACAGCCAACTCTTGTTACTGGGACACTACCACTGATGGTAAAACTTTTAGTTCTTTAGAACCACTGTGCTTTAATAGTGTTAGCTCATCCTGACCAAAAGGATATAGCAATACAATTGTATTACAGGAAATGTAAATCTTTGGATGCAAATATCTTTATCATTTTATAATATTATTATATTTAATTTTTTAAGTTCTGCAGTGTTTTTACAGTTCAAATATTCTGTAGTCCCTCATGAAAAGTTTAAAATAATTTTAATTAACTACTGCATGCAGAAGTTAACACCATTGAATTTCTAAATTTCATGTCAGTTACCCAAATATTTGTTCTTGTGTGTTATATTCATTGCATTTATTGTAAATTAAAGCATGGTGATCACTAATACTCATTCTTATTACTTTTTGTTTTAAAACTTGTATTTTTAAAAAGTATGGCAATTATGTGGCACTATCACATTTGCCAGATAAATGAAGCATTTGTGCATCTGATTTCATTCTAGTGTGTGCGTGTGTTTTCGCAGGAAGCTGCACAGTGAGGTGGGAGAACCGCACCATGTACTGCGTCGTCAGTGTGTTTGCAGTGGCTATTGCGCTATGAGCTGGAACCAGGGCTGAGATGTGACACACACAGGCAAAGATCGGGAAAGCTACCTTCGCTCTGACGATTATCATGACCATCATGTCTGTTATGAAGCCTTCAACACACCGGCTAAGACTTAAACCATGTTCAACTTGTCTGTTTTACCTAATCTGCAAGTGCTTATCTACCACATTATACATGTACATTTCTTTCTTTTTTTTGGGACTTGCAAAGGTTACATGCACCTTTGCTCTGTATAGAATATGTTGATGTTTAATTATTAAAGTTTTCTGCTTTGGGTTTTATAACCCAGTTGAAGAAAATTGATATATCATGATGTTTGTCTTCATTAATTTTTTGTGAGGATTTGTACCCAAAGACATTTTCACATCTGAAAATATAGGCTTTTAAACTCTGATAGAACCACATACAAAATATTAGGGGAAACACAAGGATGTCACTTCATGTCATAATACATGTTTGATGTTATTTTAAGGAACTACGTAAAACTGAGCTTTTCCACTTCTCCTATGTTTAAAAGGATAGTTCACATTGAAATTAATTTTTGATATGTTTAGCTTACCTCAAGGGCATCCAAGATGTAGGTGTCTTTGTTTCCACAGCATTGTGATTGTCAATTTTGACTTTTTTTGTCAAACCGTTGTCTGTCAGTCCTATAATGCCGTTTTAGGGGGTCCACCTAAAAGAGCATACACAGAGAAGTCCAAATTAAAACATGATTTAGTGACTCGTGAATATAAGTACACACTGATGGCCTAAACAGTATTTATATAGTTTTTACCTCTTGTTAACTATAGCCGTCGAGCTGATCTAAATCAGATGTCCAACTGAACCGTCTCCCGACGTTACGCCGGAAGTGATCTCTCGCGCGTCTACTTTCAAGCATTGTTTACCTCGACTAAACATATTTAGATATAGGGAAATCGCAATGGAAGACTAATTCGACATATCTAAACACGTTTAGTGAAAGATAAAGCATCAAAAAATTGTTTTCACAGCATTGTCAATTTTGACTTTTTTGTCAAACCCTTGTTGTCTGTCAGTCCTATAATGCAGTTTTAGGGGGTCCACCTCAAAGAGCATGCACAGAGAAGTCCAAATTAAACATGATTTAGTGACTCGTAAATATAAGTATACACTAATGGCCTGAGACACGAGATTTGTGTGAGAAAACGAACAGTATTTATATAGTTTTTACCTCTTGTGAACTATAACCGTCGAGCAGATCTGAATCAGATGTCCAACTGAACCCTCTCCAGACGTTACGCCGGAAGTGATCTCTCGCGCGTCTAGTACGTTCACGCATTGTTTACATGGAGATTTCGTTAGTTTTACCTTGACTAAACATATTTAGATATACGGGAAATCGCAATGGAAGACTAATTCGACATATCTAAATACGTTTAGTGAGAGATAAAGCATCAAAAATGTATTTCAAAGTGAACTGTACACCTTTAAAATCAGCAAGCACACGTTAAAGATTAAGTAGGTTTAGTTTACACAGCTCCATCTATAAATATACAGAATTACAGAACATACATAATGATAATTGTTGCACAATGTCAAAAACGGAAACCCACTATCTACCACATTAATAAGAATGAAAAGGACACTGAATGGATGAAAATTGATTACCAGTGAATTTCGCAACTCAAGATTTCATAGGGTTTATTTAACTTCCACTTAAGAAACGGGAAGCATGTTTAGATAGAAGGGTAGTTCCACACACCAGTAAAATAACACTGATCTTTATAGTATATAAAAATCGATTATTTCTGCATTATGCACAGCCCTGACATATCAACACATAATGACAAAAACTTGCAATGCAAAAGTCTATTCTTAACAAGAATTTCATTATTTTAAAACCTAAACCATTTTAAACAACTAAGTAAAATACATTTTTACCGATTCAGTAAGAAAAAACATTCAAGATACAATCTTTGAAAACAAGTATTAATATTCTGCACAGTAATTTTTATATAAATGTAAACATAGTAGTCAACATTTGAAATGGATAATGGGTTTTGTTCAAAATTCCTGTGTAACTTTAATAAAAGCTTTTGATCCACTTCAAATGTTGACAGCTGCATGTGTTAGAAACTAGTCCAAAAAGACTTTAAGAATTTGTTCTTGCAGTGTACATTGATGTAAAATGTGTTAATCAGCATCCATAGGTTCTGATACACACGAGTTGTCCAAATGGTGGTGAAGCACATCAGAAGTTTTCTTTGTTAAATATAAATTCAGTTCCAGATTCTGAGTGTGAATGACACTGTTTCCCCAGAGCTGTGGCCAGTGCCGTGGGACCACACAGGAAAACGCCAACTTTTGAACTGAGAGAAAGAAGAGAAAACCAATAATACTCAGCAAGTGTAGAAAGCCTTTATAAAAGCATTTTTTCACTAAAGCAAGAAGTCCCAAGAAGCTGGGTTTACGGTGAATTTAGGCATGACTGTTCTTACAATAATTTACAATGGCTCAACCAAACATAACCAAGGACTGGAACGATCTGTTTTATAATAGTTTATTTAGCACACACTACATACCCTGGGTGTTGGGTAGCGATGGCACTGAACTCATTGTCCCAGTTGGGTTTACCATACCGAGTCTTCTGCTTAAGCCCAGTGATAGGATCATGCTCCGCCTCATATTGAACCCTAAGGTGGGCCGCCTTTAAACAGTAATCAAAATGACAATCAGAGGACTGTTTATATTACAGTGAAGTTCAAAATGGTTTACATTATCTGCCATTCTCCCACCTCAGCATCTTTCCAGCGTGTGAGATAGATGTTGTAACTGAGGAAATCGCTCATGTTTTTGTCGGTCATCTGTCTTTCCAAACTCTGCAGAAGGTCTGCGAACCATTCAAAGGCCTGTGTCTCCGGACACAGCCAATAAAAATAGATCTGCACAAGTCAAATGTCAGAACATTACTTTAGTAACCCTTGCAATCCAGATTGCTTATATTACTCGTCTTCTATCAGACTAGTGGAAAGTGTGTGGATTTATTTTTATTTATTAGATTACAGTCTATTTTTGTCTATAGACTTCAATTGCAATTGCAAAACATCTTTAAAATATATTTTACACTTGTATTCATATACTATATATATATAGTTTGAACTGCTAAACTTTGTGCTGTTTGTCACCTTTTTGGTGAAGACGTTTTTGTTCTCCTGGACGTGTTTGTACCAAACAGACTTCAGAACAGAAGCGAAAGGTGTCACACCAATACCGGCACCAACCAGCATCACAACCTCATAACGAAAGACATCTTCACTGGCCGTCCCGAATGGCCCATCCACAGCCATCCTACACAGAAAACACCAGAGAGCCATTATGCATGGCAAACTAGCAGACTGAACATTCTTTGCAAGACGTTTCACTGAAATAACTGAGCACTGCCTTTTTCGTTATCATGTTGCACAATTGGCATTGTTCCAGTTCTGTAATGAAGGAGGAAGACATTAGGAAACACATGGGAACAAACAGCAACAAAAATTCACTCATGTTGAAATCGCCATACTGCCTACCATCTTCTCGAACAAAAACCTGGTTTTCCCACACTTCTCTTTTTTGCAACTGTGATTGTACGCCCACATCCCCTTTTTCACTCATGTATTTTCCAACTTTAAACGTGAAAAACACTAGTACTATTTAAAACACTGCATCTGTGCAATTAAAGTTTTTGAGTTCCACAAGAAAAATGTGACATTAAGAAGATAGTTGACCCACAAATTATAATTTCCACATTAATATACACCTTCATGTTGTTCCAACCCTGTATGACTTTATTTCTTCAGCAGAAAAATATTCTTATCAATACAATGAAAGTTAGTGCTGTCCAAAACAAGTCATACAGGTTTTGAATAACATGAGCGTGGGTTAAATGATGACAAAATGTTCACTATCTCATCAGTCACTTTAATCTTACTTCGGTAGTGTCCAAGCATCCAGCACCACAGTCTTGTCCCCTCCACAGGCCGTATAAAGGGCTTGTGTCCAATCCCCAACAATTCGTATATGCACGCTTAGGTGGTCTTCCTCCGGGGCAGAGGTCAGGGTGAAGGGATGCCACTCCAACTGAGAGATCGACGGGCACTGGATGAAAACATACTGTCCGACCTCCATCTTGAAGCCCTTCTTCTTCATCTGCAGCTCGAGGGTTTTGGAGGGGTGCATCACTACCTGCAAAGTGGCATAATATGCTGAGAGGGGAAGAAATGGATTGGCTGCTAATGAAATAACTCGATTTCCTAACCTTGGTGATCACCACTTTCTGCTGTGAGCGATAGAAGCGCACCAGTCTCTCGCAGACGTATAGAAACATGGGGCCAACCACCCACTTCCACGTCTGTAAGAGGAAGTACATGTGTTTGAAATGCTGACAATAAGTATGTATTTATGTGCTTACATATGGTGATTATGGAAGCTCATTTCCACCATAAAATTAAAAAACAAAACAAAGAAAAGGTAATTGCAAGAACATTTTTATAATTCAGACACAATTTACTAATTCGTTCACTTGTTTTAGTTTAAATCATGCCCACAAACTACTACAAATTCGTTTTTCTCATGATTGTGATGTATAAGTAAGCAATTTTGAGTTAGAAAATCTGAATTGGAAGATATAAACTAGCAATTGTAAGATTAAAGGTAAAATTACCAGGGTTTTTTTTTTCCTGTGGCAGAAACAAGCTTCCATAGATTATAGATTGTATTTGAGATTTAGGATATACCATCGGGGGGTTTCCAGCAAAGACAGGTTCAGGGCAGTTGGTGCCATTTTGACCCCAGGTCTCAAACTTGCTGTGACATATCTTAGGGTCGTGCACTTCTCTACTTTCAAGAGTCTGGCCTCGCACAATACGCCTACACAGACATACAGTTATTGCATAAATAATGCATGATATTTCTCCTGCTAGCATTATGTACCTGTCAACATGTACTGTATTATGACTGAGATGTGCCATCAATTTACATGATGCTTCAATAAAGGCTGCTGGAAAACCTGCCTTTTATTAGCTTAAAACTGTAAGGCCAACCATATGTTCACTGGCATGAATGAGCAGAAATGAGTTGGTGTTATTATTATCATTATAACTATTGACACAAAGCAGCAGGCTTGCAAAAGTGTGGGACTGACAGTAACAGAGCAAGTGAAGAGTTAAGAATTACTACAAAATAAAAGAAAAAGAGTAGCATCTAAAAATTTGTGAATCAGAATCTCCTCAGTGCTTAAATCACATATTTACACAATATTATATTCAAATCCAGTTTGCATGCTTTTCGTATTTTAAAATATATTGTTTAAAATATATATCTAAAATGTAATTTAAGCCTGTGATGGCAAACTAAACTTTCAGCATCATTACTCCAGTCTTCTGTGTCACAAGATCTGAAAACTTCTCAAGAATATAAAACTTCACTTTAAATGTAGTATTGCATTTGTTTGTTTAAAACAGGATTATCAAACATATCATATTGTGAGATTCAGATTTGGTTTAGATTTCGATGAGCAAAAAATAAAAATATTAATTGAATTAAACCCTCACCCAACTCCATGAAGCACCAAACCAATGAAAAAGACGATGAACAGGTGATGTGTGAACCAGAACACCTCGAAATACGACCTTCTGATGACCTCCATGGAGGAAGTGATGATGAGGATGAGGGCGAGGGTGATGACCACCCCCGTTACTCCCGCTATAGATGTGAACATCACTATGGTTGGGTTCTGGGAAATCCAAAACACACACAAAAAATTACCATATAAAACGGCAAGAGAGTAGACAGCAAAAATGAACATTGACTGATATACACTACTGTTCAAATTTATTTATTTTTTGTAAAAGAAATTCATATTTTTATTCAGTAAGGAAAGTGGCAGTAAAGAGAGTATAGGCCCTCTAAATTAAATACAGAATAATTCATTCTTAGCAGTGTCAATGGTGTTTCAACATGGCACTATAAATGTCGGGTAACACTTTACTTGAAGGGGTGTGCATAAGACTAACATGACACCTTCATAATCATCACATGACATATGTTATGAATATGAAGGAAGTTTTATGCATGTTTGTGAAAACTGTCATTAAGTGTTATTCGCTCAGTTATGACATTTTTAATGCAAATATGACATTGTTTGAGATCTCTTTGTTATGAGACCTTGACATTAACCAATACATCATAACCTGTCAGTGTCTTTGTCATGACAACTAAAGGTGGCATGTCAGTCTTATGCACACCCCTTCAAGTAAAGTGTTACCAAATGTTTTTGTTATGATCATAAGCTTTTTATCCTCTCAATTTCTATTTCTGACTATTGTCCACTGGGTCATCATTGCAACACTATGGCAACAGAATTTGAAAAAATCATGTGATCACACCATCGGAAGCAGAATGATGGTTCTGTGATGCATCCGTGGGTGGAAGTGGGAGGCATCCTACGGGCCTGAAGTCAGATCAGTTGGTGGTTCCTTGCGTAATGAGCAGCAAGCTGCATCAGAATCAGTGTCTTAGAGGGAACCTCTGCTGACACTGAGAATGTGCAACTCTGAAACGAGTAAAAACCTTGCAAACCTGCTGGAAAGACTCACCGTGTCATTGGTTCTGATGGGGTTCAGATAGGATCTGTTGTCATTGTTGCCAATTTGAGAGAGCACGTAAGGCAGGTGACTGCTGTTAATCATAAGCTGGGCATCCATGAATCTCTCAAAGTTAAACAGGTGAGCTATGATGTGGATGGCTGGGGGAATATACAAGAAATCAGTGGGTTATCTACAAAACATCATACATGCATACACAGTACATATGACTTTTTTGAAGTTGTAAATAAAACAAAGATTATTAGGGTAGGTTTTACACTGGCGGTCAAAAGTTTGGAATAATTAAGACTTTTTGAAAGACTTTTATTCGATGAAAAATGCAGTAAAAGACAGTAATATTGTAACTGTTTCCTACTTGAACTCCAGCTTTGCCAACTCTGGAATAAATCACATTTTTATATTCAAAAAGAAAATAAATAATTAAAAAAACCTTTCTCAACTGACTCAAATTTTTGCAAATAAAACTGACTTTAACTTCTTTAAAAAACATTTAAAACAAAAAAGAAGTACTTATTCAAAATTCTGACCCCGTTAATTGTGAAATTTATGACAATTTACTGAGTGAAAATTGTTTCAACACCATTAGGACTTAAATGTGGAAACTCAGTGAAAGTCTCTTTCTTAGAGTACCTGTGTGGAAGGCAATCATGTAGGCCACCAGTTTGTGGAAAGTGAGGTTTCTGTCTAGCTGACGGGCTGCAGTGCGGCTACAGTACTGTGAACACACGCACACACACACACACACACACACACACACATCACTTTCACTATCTGAAGTGGATAAGCCTTTTACATTCGCTCTGTTGCTCCTCTCCTGACCTGTATGGAGCCGCGTAGGAATGAGAGCAGGTTTCTGCAGACGGGCAGCAGGATCAACATGCAGTTGAAATTCAGACATGCAGCTGGAGCTCTGGCCCAGGAGAGAGCGTGCTGTGAGCACACACACACAGAGAGAGAGAGGAACTTTCATTTCCTATTTTAAGCTCTGAACAACATATTTTCAGCATTCAAATTTAGTCCTTACAGATAAAATGTAAATGTAACATTTTACATATAAACATTGTATTCTTACAGAAGTTCTGAGTAGATTCTAACAATACATTAGCATAGAAATTAAATTACAATATACAAACAAAAAGTTAGATTAAACTATATAACTATATAATTAACACTGGAGTGTCTTCACATTATATTTAACTATACAAATTAGTACAATTATTGGCATCAATATAATAATTGACATTAAACTAATTATAAGATTACAACAATACATTAATTATATGAATATATTAATTGACAAATTAAATATTTAAAATGTATAAAGGATTTGTCACTTACCCCAAGGATGACTCTAGAATAGTAGTATCTGTCAATTAAAAATGCCAAATAGAAATGTACAAAGAGAAACGCATTGATGCCAAGCCACACAAGCTGAAAAACAGAATGGAGAGTGTTTAAGAAATGTTGTGATTAAAAGTAATAAAACATTAATAGTATTTGTTCTTCAGTATGTTTAACAAATAATTGTGCTAAAAGAAAAGACACAAAAAACAAGTATTTAAAAAATGAAGAATCCAAATATTATAAAAATATTTTTTAAAAAAGTGAATTTAAATAAGAATCCAATCCTAAAATCATAAATCCAATAGCTTACGATAACAAAAATGGATAGTCCTTCATTTGCAGCGAAGTTTCCCATGATGTTGAGACGTGTAGGGAGAGAAGATCAAGAGAGAATTTGAAGAAAGACACAAGATAAATGAGGATTTGGTATATAAACCATAAAGCAAGTCAGGAAATGTCATCACAAATCAGAAACCACCAAGCGAAGTTCCTCAACCCTAAGGGATGGATGATCAGGTGAACTCTCACTTCTCTTTATGGTTTATAGTTCAGCCTGCATTTTACTCTTTAATATAATATAACTGTTATGGTTATATGATTTAAATAATTTTTCTGCAATTATTACAGTCTTTCGTTAAATTGGTTTTAATTGAATTGAACTTTGTCCCCCACAGACAGACAGATAGATAGACAAAAGAGATCAATAAACTGATGTCCTTTCAAGGACAAAATATCATTCTCCTTTATTTATTTTATTATGGGTTTAGCTGACAGTTGCCCATATCAAAAGCGGTGATGTGATGTGCTATACAGTGCTTATGGACACGTTTTTGAGGGAGTTTCCAGATGCAACCCTGACCACAGTCTTACTAAATCATTTAACTCGTTCATTCAACGCCCCACAGGGGGCAGTAAAGTTAAGATACAATCATCTACTGCCCTCTATGCAAATAATGACATTTTATACTTTTTGTAGGAAAAAAATAAGAAAAATGTGCAAAAGGTCCCAGGTGAGATGAGTTCAAAATAGGAGTGTAAACAACGGAAAAACAATCAATTAAATTATTCTTTGCAGGATTATGAAGGCTAAGGTGCTGGCCAGGTAACCCAACTGTAATCTTTACTATTCATAAATCCTTACAATCTGAAAGCATTTTTAAGCAGTTACTTTAATTTAGGCCATATGTTATTGTAAGATAGGTAACACAATCAGAATTAATCTAACAGTCTTACTATTTTTGTTTTTAAAGTAATATAATGATAATATTTTAAGAATAAAATGAGTATTATAAGTACTAATAATTAACCTGAGAGGTTGTCAAGAAAGCAATGCCCTTAAAGTGATGGAAAATCAACAAAAGCTCATACAACAACCTTTTAAATAAATCTGCTGTAAATAATGCAGACACCGAGAGAGATAAGAAGCTATAACATTAATCAAACCGACACCGAACAAGGGAAAGAGCGCTCCCACATCACATGACGAAAGCAGCGGTTTCATCGTATTAGGGATATTCACATGCACTTCAGTGGACCATGCTGGCTCATATGCTTTGTAAACAAAAAAAGAAAGTGTATATTCATCTGAAAGTTCAACAAACGTTGCCTTTTACATTCCACCATAAAGTGTAAAAGGCAGAAATCCATCATTTTCATTTCATTTTTCCCTTTTGGATCCTTAAAGGGCACTTAATGACAAGAATCATTCATTCAAAAATGAAAATTCTGTCATTCATGTACTCACCTTCATGCCGTTCCAAACCAATGAGACTTTATGATTGCTTTCATCCTCAAATGGTTTCTGTCTCTCTGTTGAAAGTCCAAATAACCAAGACTTAAATGATCCAAAAAGGTCATAAAGGCATCGTAAAAGAAACAAATCCACATCAATCAAAACAATCAAAGTCTTGTCTGTCTGTGTTTAAATGTGAATAAACGCCTACATCATTTTTACAAGACTTGGAATAAACCATTCAATTCTAGTGGATTCATTGTACAATGCCTTTATGATCATTTCGGATCTTCTATGTTTTGGTTACATGGACTATCAGAAGAGAAGAAACACTCAGTTTTTGTTTCGAAGATTAACCAATATCTTATATGTTTGAAATGCCATAGGAGAGTATATGATGACAGAACTGAAATTTTTGGGTGAACTATCACTTTAAGTTGTGCTTTGCTCACACGGTGCCGCATAAACTCTGCCCGATGTCCTGTTTGGTAACGCAGGGTGGATCGTCTCCATTGTCTTTCCCTGGTGGTTTGATCCTTATGGAGCCCGGCTGGGGAAGAGTCCCACGTAGCAGGCAGAGAGATCCACAGCACTCCCAAAAGCCTTGGGCTGGACTGGATGAGAACAGTTGCCTGCAAGGGTGGCAGAACTGGTAAAAGAGTAACATAAAAAACACAGCTGTGGCGTAACCCAACAACAGCAGTACTTCTAACACGGGAGCATCCACCCATCGGTAGAACTCAGTCCGGTGGACGTACCACATCAAAGTCAGCCCCGTGTTCTCGACAAAACGGAGGGAATAATACACTGCCACCCGCCTCCACGCCTGACCCTTATCGATCAAGTCGGGGTCGTCCAGTCTGAGCTGAACGGCGGACCAGCAGAACACGTTGATGCCAGCGTACAGGAAGGTCAGCATGCAGAGGACGATAGTGGTCCCCACACGCGTCAACGTCTTCTCGATGTTCTCCGGGAACGGAGAGCGGCTGCTCCAGAAGAGAACCCACGGGCGAAGAAAGAACAGGACGAAGTTGACCGACACCACCGGAAGCACCCACACCTTCAACACTGAGCTGAAGAGGACCAGCACGGTCACGCGCGTGGCGATCTCGAACCCTCGCCACAGGAACACGCACAGGTACGCCAACGGACGCACGGACACTTCGTAATCATCGTAACGTATCTTTATGGCGAGGATATTGCAGCGTAGGGCTCCATATACAATTGAGAGAAGGGAAATGACCATCAATGTACCTGGTAGGGAGAGAAAAGGATAATACATAATCACATACAATTCAGCAAAAACATAATGTGTGGTTAAAACTAGCAATTGAACAAAGATCCTGTGTTAGATATGTGGATAGAGAGTGAAATAAAATAAAATAAAATAAAATAAAATAAAATAAAATAAAATATGGACAGGGAATAAACCACTCTACCATGTAGGGAGGTAAAATAAAATAAATTAAATTACAATAAAATAAAATAAAATAAAGAATGCATAAATAAATACAATCAACAGAAAATAAAAAAAATTAAAAAATAAATACAAAAAATAAAATTCATAACTGAAAGAAAAGTAAAAAATAACAATAGACTATAAATATATAAATAAAATTTAAACTAAACACACACAGTAATAAATATAAAAATAAAATTAATGCATAAACAAATATAAAACTCAGTAAAAAGTTAAAAAATAATTACAAAAAATAATAAATTAAGGAAGTTTTTTTTAAATAAATTCAGGACTAAATTTAATTTAAAATTAATTTTATTTGTTTTATCAATCCATTTATAAATTCATTTTATCTCATATTATTTATTTATTTATTTATCTTTCATTTAGGCAGGTTTGGGCCTCCATAACTGCGGTGCACAATATGTTGCCATTTGGTTACATAATTTACTATAATGTTAAGTAAGAAAACAATAACAAAAGCAGAAACCCTGAAGGCCTAAATCCACCAGCAGTGCCAGCATATGGCCTCTTTCAGCCTTCCATCTGATCTAAAGTCAGTCACCGTTTCATTACTCTATGCCTCATGGGTAATGGGGTCAGACTGATTCACTGTCCATTATGGTCTTCCATCTGCAATACTACTTTCAAGGACAGACTGCAAGGCTGCCAACACATTCCTCATGCAGTGCGGATGACAATATATCTGCGAGACAGAGTCAGGACTATATATATTAATACTCAGTGTACAGTGACACAGCTGCCAACAATCTACAGTGGGGTCCAACAGTCCAAAATTGACTTTTTGCTTGATTTTGTAATAAAACACACATTTTACATTTTCATTAATTTCTGTTTCTATTTACAAAAATAACAATAGACCAAAAAAAATTGGATGTAGTGTCCTGTAACGTATATTGTCAGTATACTTAGTTTATATGTTTTTTATGTAAAATTATTTCTATGTATTTAATAAAAGAAATAAATTAATCAAATTAAACTTTCTGAATATTGCTGTTTATGGTGAGTAAATATAAAAGATTTTCAATGTACTGCAGTCTCAGATACACTATACATTGGCAGCAGTGTATGAGTTGTTTATTGGTTATTCTCGGGGATTTCCAATTTTCTTTGTTGTGAAGTGCTTCGGGGAATTTAATTAAATAAATTTATCTGTTGTCCAGTTCATAAATTATTTCTGTCTGTTGAGGCCCAGTCTGAAAACACGCTATCTATTGTAGCTGATATTCTCAAAAACAAAGTGTGCTTCCTTGTGATAACAAGAGGAAATAGATAAGTACACCAGCCAAAGTCATTTCAGAGGCATTAGTTGAAACTCAAGCATGTGTGCAGAATGTATCACTGAGAGGAGCGTGTTAAATTTAGATGGGTGACGTGGGGAACAGTTCCACCTTAAACAGAGAGGACTGAATATGTAACAAAGGCTGTGTACAGACCATACTTGTTGAGCTGAAACATGACATGCCTCAATGACATAAAAAACAATCATTCACAGATATGGTGGAGAATGACAAAACGTATTAACAGTTAAACTCATAAGCTTGCAATGCTCCACTTTGCTGTACTTAACAAGGCCAAATAACAGAACGAAAACAAAGAAGGAATAAGTCTTAGTCATGCTCTAGAAACAATGAGAAAATAGTCTCATTCTGGAAATGTATTTGTCCAACATTTTGTTTTTTAAAGTCGGCATGAAATGGTAGTTGCAAACGTCTTCTTTTTGACTATTGTGACATATAGCCTATCCGAGTGAAGCGGCTCTACTCAAACTAGCAAAAATGTAGGGTGGGTGCTTGATTTTGAGCATCAGGAATTGATTGGTTGTGGTTTGCTAGTGATCTCATGTGATTGACATGTTGTCCTGCCCTCATGCCATGTAAACACATCATCAGAGAAGAGACGTTACTGGAAGTTATTTTGATTAAAGGATACGAGAGCACATAAATAAATAAAAAATGATGTGTGCTTCTCACCTCTACCGATAGACACCCCTTTCTGCAGCACACAGATGTAGAGCTGCAGCGTGAGCTGGGGTGCAGAGCCCAGGAAGGCCTGTATGACAGAGGTCCTGGCGAAAGCGGCTCTGTGCGTGACTAGCTTTCCCTCCGCCTGGCCCACTTCTTGCTCCACCTCTTCGGTCTGCCCGTCCCGGGGAATCTGCTTCTTACGGGTGATGGTGACATACGGCTCCTCCACCTTTCCAGCGCTGCCATAGATACAGAAGGCATCCAGGCACCTAATGAAATCAAATTCATATTTAATAAAATCTAAATAGTCATTTAACTTTTTAAATTACAATTGCAATAAACAACATGTAATGCCTTTGTTTAATAAAATAATAAAATAAAATAGTTATTTTTAAAAACTTTTTAAATTTACAGTTGAAAGAAAAACATACACTGCCTTTGGTTATTTTTTTTTTTAATAAAATAAATATATAAAATAACATTGTTTTACACCTTTTAAATTATAGAAAAAGAAAGAAACAACATATTTGGCCTTTGGTTATTTTCATTATTAAAATAAAATTGACAAAACAAAAGCAAAATTGACCAGAAACCTCATCAACACTGGTTTACCATAAGCTTTTGTGTTATTCAATTAAACATGGAAATCCAGAAAAGCTACCCTTTTTGTATTAAGGGGACGCTGGGTTTGCTGCAAATGCCCTATAATTATTTACTCTCAGAAAAAAAGGTACAAAAGTCGTCACTGGGGCTACCTTTTCAAAAGGGAAAACTTTTGTCCATTTTAGGTGCTACTATGTACATTTTCTGTGATAATATGTACATTTTAGGTGCTAATATGTACATTTAGGTGCTTATATGTACATTTAAGGAGCTAATATGTACATTTAGGTGCTGTTATGTACATTTTAGGTGCTAATATGGACCTTTAAGGTGCTAATATGGACATTTTAGGTGCTAATATGGACATTTTAGGTGCTAATGTGTACCATTAAGGTACCAATATGCACCCTTTAGGTACAAAAGTGTACATTTGAAAAGGTACAAGCCCAGTGACTGCTTTTGTACCTTTTTTTTCTGAGAGCGATCCTACTTTTATCCATCCACTCTGTCACAGTAGACCATGTCAGTGCTCAGAGAGATGCACTCAATCCAATGAAAGCTCACCAGTTTAGTTGTAGCTTACCCGAGGACAGCTATTCTAAGGCCTCAGTGAACAATCTCTCCATCTCATTCATTTAAAATGCAGAGACTAGGTCTCACAGGACAGGTGCCAATCCTCGAGCGAGCATTTCCTATCCCAAACCTTGACAACAACCTTGCCATTTTACAGTAATAGGTTGTAGGCAAACCTGGTGATGGATGAGAGCTTGTTAAAATAAGGCCAAGAGAGCCATGCACAACTCAAAGAAAATAAACAACTGAATTAAAAATTAATGACATAGGGCTGAAACTGTGCGGAGCATTATCTGAATGAGCTGCCTCAGGTTGCGTTGCTAAACTGTACTATTAGAGAAATAGAGGCAATATCAATGATTCAATTACGCACATGGTCAATGCAACAACACACGGACTGATAGAGATGGGACAGTTTTACTGTGAGGACTGGACTGGAATGGAAGCTGTTGATAACACCAATAGCTATACTTATAGATAATCTGAGGACAAATTATACAGCTTGTGGCATGGTACAGTTTCGGAACATTACTATTACTAGAAGTCTCTTATGCTCATCAAGCCTATTTGATCAAAAATGCAGAAAATAAAACAGTAATATTAATGTAAAATAATGGTTTTCCATTTTCCATAATACACTTAAAAATATCATTTATTTCTGTGATGCAAAGCTGAATTTTCATCAACCATTGGTCCAGTATTCAGTGTCACATGGCTCTTCAGAAATAATTATTATATATTAATTTATTATCAATGGTGAAAACAGTTGTGCAGCTTTAATATTTTTTTGGAGCCAGTGATACTTTTTGTCAGGATTCATTGACCAATAAAAAGTTAAAAAGAACATCATTTATTAAAATAGAAAGTATAATTAATTATAGTTCATAGTAATTGGTTCACAAAAAATAACCTAACCTAAAATAAAACAACAGGAATTTTATGCTAACATTACAAGAGCGTTTCGTTGTTGCTAGGGTGTTATGTGCCAACCTGCTTACTGTCATGAATTCCCTTGTTCAATTCCATGAAATAAAAAAATCCTCATGACATCATCATCTAGGCCTATTGTATTTATGATGGGATGTCTCTTATTTTACAATGCTACCATTAGCCTACTTTGTATAGTATAATAATTATACTTGATATTTGTAGAATTATCAACATTGAATTGTATTTGCAATAAACACCTGCAATGCCACATGGCCTTGAGGGGAAAAAAATCTGATAATTGTAAACTATTAACCCTGCAGTACTTATACTTTGAAAAAATACGTCTATGCTATCCAAATATACATTACATTTATTTGTCAAATAGGATGTTAACACCTTTTCAAAAATGAGAAGGTACAGATTTTAGGGAAAGACCCGGGGACATGAATCCTTGAACCATGAAACCTTTGACATGAATGTGCACCGTGGATTATAGCTAAATTGAACGACAAATATTCATAATATTTATGAATAGGTAAAGCATAGGTTCATGTTGCGCGTGAGAAAAAAAAGGGGGGGGTGAAGGGAAACACCTTTGTTATGTGCACTCACAATGGACATTGTTTGTATCCATGTTGCCATGTATGTGGATGGGTATAATTCCCTCCACAGAGTACAAGGCTTGAAATGTTAAGTAGAAACGTATCCTTGTAGCTAAATTAAAAGGAGAGTCGCCACTTACCTTATTATCGGTCCTAGTTGTAATATATGAAGCAGCAGTACTAGAGGTCTGTCTCTGCTCAGGTCTCTGTGAATAAAGATAAGTGTGAGCTGCACCAGCACGGATGGCACAAGCGTGAAGAGGAGCGTGAAACACTGCCAAATCTGATCACCCGCGGAGCGGTAAGTGCTGCTCAGATACAGAGCCGCCGTCGTCTCGGCAGTAAACAACGAGACCGACACAAGGACAGAGCTGGGTAGTCTCATCCTCACTCAGCCATGTTTATTTTCTGCTCTCTGATCTCACGAGCCTGCATTTTGAAGTTCCAGTGGACGCATCAACCACCAGCCGCAGATTCACAGCTGATCACCGCGGCGAATAAATATATTACTATTACAAGTCTAACCGGTAGAGGGCGCAGTGAGCTCAATATTTACTGCCGTCAGTGTCACTGTCAGCAGCATCTTCTTTTACTGTCTATGGCAGCAGCGTGTTCATGCAGTCAAGTTCTCCTACAGTGATCATCAGCAGCATTTAGCTATCTGACATCCTGGGTTGAGACATATTATAATGCTAAAATACCTACAAGTAAAAAAATCAATCAAGAGATGGATGGATTAATACCAATCTATGCCACATAAGAAAAAAAAAGTCATATATAGGCCTACTGAATTCAGAACTGCATAGGCTACCATATCTTATCTTTCTGTGTTAAAAAATAGTAAGAGCAGTAGCCTATGCGGTTCGAAAATTAGCAATCTTTTGGTAAATCATAATTAACTGAATTATAACATATTAATTATTAAAATTATTAGCCTACATAGTCAAAATTGAAGAGTCAAAATTATTATTTATAATTATGTCATAATTATGACATAACAGTCGAATTCAACCGCGGCTCGTATGGGCAGGTGATATACCAAAATATAAATAGCCTGTCCAGTGTTCGTGTACGTGCAGGTGTCTGTGCTGGTGTTCGTGCCGTGGTCCGTGCCGGTGTCCGTGCTGTCACTAAAGCACCGACTCCTAAAAAACGAGAGAGTTAACAAAAGTTATCATGAGCATTGTAATGTTAGAAGCGGATGTCATAGCAAATGTCAGTAGATCGAGAAGATTCTAAATCTTACCGGTCGAGTTGAACGTTAATTTAAAGAAAACCGTAGGATAATAATGAAAAAATAAGTTCATATTAAAGGATTTTGGTCCAGTCCAGATATGGTGGAGCTAAGAGTATATGGGACTTTTTCATCTGAATTTAGAACATAGCACTGCTGCTGCTGCACACATCAACAAGTCATGCATTTGCTGTAATGAATAGCAAACACCAACAGAGGGCGCTTTAGACACTGATGAAAGCACTGCAGGATAAAACAGTGGTTATTGTGTGCTCTCAGATTAATCAGAAGTTAAATGCTTTGTGCTACACTTGTAGTAGCATACATGCCATTCAACGGAAACCTCCTACAGTACAAACTATGCTTATCCCTTGGACGATGACTTGCCCAATTCTGACCCCTCCAGCGGGGCCCAGTGGGTCAGGATCTAATCAACCTCCTCCCAATCTTCAGGTACACACTCTCATGATGACTGACTCACCTCTTCCTAGAATACTTTCATTATTTGTGTTTGCCTATTTGTGCCAATTTGATTGTTAAAAAAAAAACCCAAATGTTTTATATGAGGTTTTGTAGAGAGCACTTTTGTATACATGTATAATTTTCCTAGAAAATAACCTTTCTGAATTAGGCTGCATGCTTGACTTCTGTTTAAGTCTTATATTCTACTTACTAAAAAGCACTTTTTGCAAGTCACCCTGAATAAGAGTTCATTAGACCAAATTAATTAGTGACAATCAAATTAAAGCCAAATGCCATATACAGTACTGTAAATGGCAAAATAATGAAAATGTATTACAAATCAATAGATTCCATTTTTGTTTCCTTTTTCCTGAGTTTTCTTTTTATATATTTACCCTTTAACACATCTTTTGTGTAAAGCCATCTTTAAGTTAAAAATAAAAAGCTATCTCTCATAATTGCGACTTTATATTTCAAATTGTGACTATGGCTTCATCCGAAATCGCATACTCTCTTTAGGTATGCCTACTTACATATTTTGAATAAGTAATTAGTATATGTGTGTGTATGTGTAGTAGGCCTATTTGTAATCTGGACGTACTACATCTGCCATGACCAAGCGTCAGTTGTGTTGCATCACTATTCACAAATCCTCAATAGCGTCCTCTCCCACATAGCTGTTTTCGCCTGCAATATAGTTGGGACGATTGGGATTTTGGATGCAGCCTCAACTCAAAATTGCAATCTCTCATTGCACTTTACATGACATTTTTTTCCCTCTTGAGGCTGAAACATTTCATACCTTCTTAAGTGCCCTGAATAAAAAAAAGAAAGAAAAGTCACCAATCTTATGCAGGTGGAAGTGTTTATTACTACAGGCCCTACATGTCTCATTCATTATTATAGTAAGTGCCTTTTCTGCCTGATCCACAAGGCTGGGAAATTCAATTCTGAAAATCCTAAAACCAGTGAGTGAATAAGAGCGATGTTCATACAGTGTGTGCCCATTTAATGCTTGAGATAGATTCCCATATCGATTTAGCAAACTCTGTTTGTGTGTTTTTTGGCCAATCTATAAAATGCAACATATATGATGCCATTTCTGTGTAATTTGACAATTTTGTCAGAAACTGATTTCTGCAAAGATTACGGACCCCCATTCCACTCTGCTCTGTTATTCCTCCAGGCACTCCAAACGAGATTAGTATTGGCTCTGACTCAAGAGAATGTAAGATAAGTTGGAGATGATCTCATAGACCATCAAACATAAACACAGTTTCATAAGCGAGAGGGGAAGCAAGCGAAAGGTTAGAGAGGTGGAAGAATGACAGCTAGATTTTTATTCAAAAACCAGACACACAATAGAAAACAATCCGTTTTCAATCAATCTGTGTGTTTTTAACAGACCACAGAAATCCAGAATTTTCGCCTGACAACTGATGCCTCATTGACAGGTTTCCAATTAAGTGAATAAATGTAACTGAAGCATGAATAACCCTAATAAAAATCTCAACTTGAATTTCCTTCTGGTGGGCTCAGGCGATGCATTATCGTAGCGTGTAATAAAACCCAGCGGTCATCCAGCTCGAATTCTAAAGCTGAACTGTCTACAGAAATACTAAAGAGGACGAAAGGCTTAATCACTGAGTGATTTTCCACTGAGATCGGGGCCTGTAAACGGAAGAGGTTGGATTGAAGGTCCTCTGTGTTGGTTTGATAAATGACTGTGAATAAGTGTGTCATTATATTTATGTGAGTGGAAACCCCATAGAGATCAGCTGTGCCACTCGGTCTTATGGGTTCATTGTAATTAACTATTAACTATAACTATAATTTACTATTTTGTAGTAAGCAAAAGGGCTGTATGTTCTGTATGAGGGAGTGTTGGGGAATAAAATTTACATAATTTTCAACTGTTTTCACTGAAGTAATTTTCTCTAAATTACATTTTTTGGTAACACTTTACAATCAGGTTTGTTAGTTAACATTAGTTAACTACTTTAGTTAATATGAACTAATAATGAATAGCACATATACAGCATTTGTTAATCTT
>JAOTRC010000017.1:7791543-7808166 GCA_027497675.1 Cyprinella lutrensis | reverse complement strand
TGATGTATCTATGGCAACCAAACGTCACTGGTGAGACAAACGTGCAACGAACGGACGGTCAGATTACGTTTTGGCAGTGGAAAAACTGATCAGAAAATGTAATGAAAATGTAACAGAAGTTGTAGAAATGTAGTGGAGTAGAAAGTAGAATAATTGCTGCAAAATGTAACGTAGTAGAAGTAAAAAGTATGCACTATTTATTCTACTTAAGTAAAGTAATTATACGTGAAAAATGTACTTAAGTAAAATAACAAAGTATTTGTACTTTGTTACATTCCACCACTACCTTCTTTAAATATCTCTATATCGGCTGAGACTTTCGCTTCCTTGCCACTGTTGTCTTGGCTTTTGGCATGCTTAGTTGGGGACAATTACTCAACAATATTTTTGATCTGCCTTTCTTCAGGTGAACGATGAAGCAATTTTATTCTAGAAGCAAACTTCTTGTTATTTATTTTCATCTTATCACTGTAAAGCTGCTGTGATACAATCTGTATTGTAAAAAGCGATATATAAAGATGACTTGACTTGACAATCACCAGAGTACTGACTCGCTGCACCTGCACTCCCTCATCACTCCCTTTATATGCCCAGTTCTCCTTTCACTCCTTGTCTGGTCTCATTGCAGTATACACTGCTTTATGTCAGACTCCTTACTCCTCTACTCACCTGAGATCTCTTGTCCTGTATCCATTCTGCTGTCCGTCTTCCATCCATCATCCTGGTCCAAATCGTCTGTCTTCGTGTTCACTCGTCACCTGCGCAGAGATTCTACTTCCACTTCCACTGAGTCACGATCCTCATTCTACAAGTCACCATCCTCTCACCATGATAAGTAGACATCTGATTGTAGGACTTTTACTTGTACTTGAGTAAAATTTAGCAAGGGGTATCTGTACTTTTACTCAAGTAATAAAGCTGTGTACTCTGTCCGCCTCTGGTTAAAGTTCCTTGTATCTAAGGACAGAGAGGGAAGAGAGTTCAACTTCCTGACAGCTTGGTGAATTAAGCTATTCTTCAGACTAGTGGTTCAAGCTTGAAGACTCCTGAACCTCCTCCCAGATGGCAGTAGACTAAAGAAGTCGTGTGAGGGTAGGCTACCCCACTCTTCTGAGTGCTTTCCAGGTTAGTTGGGGATAGTAGATATCAGTAAGGTAAGGTAGAGGGTCACTGACGATCTTTCCTGTTGCATTCAAAAGCTGCAGGGCTTTCTTGTTGTGGGTGGTGCAGTTCCCAAACCACACCGTAATGCAGCTGGTCATGATGTTGTCAATGTTGCCATGAAAGAATATACATCTTTTGGGTGCTGGGGCTCTAAATATACACATTATGGGGGCCGAGGCTCTGGCTCTCCTTAGTTTGAAGAGAAAATAGTCACTGTTGGGTTTTTTTTCAGCTAGTGTTGGTTGTCCAGGAGAGGTCATCTGTTATATACAGACCCAGAAACTTGGTGCTGCTCACCCTCTTCACAACAGCACTTTTGATGTTCAGAGAAGGGTACTTGGTTTGTGCTCTTCGAAAGTCCACAACAATCTCCTTTGTTTTCTCTACGCTCAGAGAGAGATTGTTGTCACTGCACCATCAGGCTAGTTGGCTCATCTCATTTCTATAGTTTGTCTCATCATTGTTGCTGATAAGACCCACCACAGTTGCGTCGTCCACAAACTTTATGAAGTAATTAATTGGTACTGTCCATTGTTGCGCGATCATGTGTTAGTAGGGTAAAGAGAGGGGGGTGTTCAACGTGACGGTGCTGGATGTGTTGCTGCCGACCCAAAAGAAAGTCCAGCAACCAGTTGCACAAGAAGGTGTTGAGGCCAATCCGGCCCAGATTCTGTATTAACTGCTTTGGGATAATGGTATTAAATGCCAAACTACTGTGAAACCTATGAAAAGCATTCTTACATAAGAATCCTTTGTTTGGGAGAGGGCTGAATGAAGGGCAGTGAAGACCACGTCATCGGTAGACTGTTGGCCCGATATGCAAACTGGAAGGGGTCCGGGGAGAGGGGGAGGATGGTTTTGATGTGTTGCATAACTATACGTTCAAAGCATTTCATGACAATAGGAGTCAGTGCAACAGGGCGATAGCCATTAAAGCCGGATAGGGGTGTTGCCTTGGGGACAGGTATAGTTGTGGTAGCTTTAAACGTGGGGAAAATTTCCTGGCTAAGGGAGATGTTGAAAATGTCTGTGAGGACATCTTTGAGCTCGTCTGCACAGTTCTTAAGCACATGGCCAGCTATACTGTCTGGACCAGCTGCTTTGCGGGTGTTGATTTCAGAGAGAGATCTCTTCACACTGGAGAAAGACACAGAACCTGGTCGTCAAGAGGATGTGGAGTTTTCTGTGTAGATGTGGTGTTATGCTTCAAAGCGTGCAAAGAAGTTGTTGAGTTTCTTTCAGCAAAGAGATATCACTGTCACAGCACTGTGGTGGATGTTTGTAGTCTCCTGTCTCCTCATGTCTCTGCTGTCTCTAAAGTTATGGGCTATCCTCCTGGTGTACTGTTTTTGGCCTTTCAAATACCCCAGGACAGGTTGGCCCAGGCTGTTCTCAGGCCTTAATCACCACTGGCTCTGAAAGCAACATTTCGTGTTGCCTCTCCTCTCCTGTCAACCATGGTTTCTGATAAGCTCATATTGAGATAGTCCTTACAGTTACATCATCCATGCAATTGGTGATGTAGGCAGTGACTGTCTCTTTGTATTCTTGAATGTCAGTGGGATAGTTTTAAGTGGCCCATCTGTAGGTTGTGTAAACCGAGTCCAAAATATTTCCCTCGTGTTGGAAAGTCAATATGTTGACATATCTTTGGAAATACAGACCTAGGGTCTGCATGATTGAAATCTCCAGCCGGGATGAGAAATCCGACTGGGTGTGCAGTCTGTTTCTCGCTGATGGCAAAAGACCAACTAAACTACATTACCCACTGGACTACCGAAAGAGTTGTTGTCCCAAGACCATTAAAGCTGACAGTTATTAGGCCTCTCATTAAGAAATCACAATTAAATCCGAATGAATAAGCAAATCACAGACCCATTTCAAATCTTCCATTTATGAAATATGAGTGTGTTAAAGATATAAAGTACTGGATGACCTGTTTTCTGCTATTCAGATAAGACTGAGTTGTTACTGATTGGACCAAAAACCTGTACTCAGAATCTCAGAATACAATTTGCATTTAGAAGGATGTACTGTTACTTCATCCTCTACAGTTAAAGACCTGTGTGTTATATTATACAGCAACTTGTCTTTTGAAAAACAGCCATCTTCCACCTCAGAAAAATTGCTAAGCTACGGAACGTTATCTGTTCACCTCTAGACTAGATTACTGTAATCCAATACCGGCTGGTTGTGGTGCATCCTCAATAATCGAGCGTGTGGTGCATCCTCAATAATGCGACATTCTTGCATCCTATCATCATCATCTATGGCTGCATCTCTTGACATTGATTGGTTTAGTAAATGGACGTTTGTCCGACGTCTGCGTGTTGTCAATTCGGCAGGTAACTTTGAACGAACAGACGCATATCATGGCAACTATATTGTTATTTTTATGGCACAATTACCTGCAGCACCAACTGAACCAAATGAACGTCCTCATCATGCGAACATTTTATCATCGCCGGCCGGAAAGGAGGAAAAGACTGCAACTTCTTATCATCTCATCAGACCATACTTCAATTAAAAAACCTCATCTCATCCTCTTCCCATGTGCTACCACGGCTCATTTTTCCTGCCACCTTTTTTGAGGTGGTCCTCACTGCGGAACATGAAATCCACAGGGAGGAGTCGGATCCAGATCCAACTCCTCCCACCTTACATACACCCAAACCTAACCAACTCTGCCCCCTGATCCCTAAACCCACCCCTAATCCCTAAACCCAACCTTAATCCTAACCATCTCCACCCCTTGGATCGTGATCCGACTCCTCCCCGTGGATCTCATGTTCTGCATTGAGGTGCTACTGAGTCTTTCGCTTACATGGCCTCCCGATGAACATGGTCTCCGACAGGGGACCCCAGTTTATGTCCAAATTTTAGTGAGAGTTTTGTGTCACATTTTATGAATTTATTGTTTCCTTCTTATCTCGTGTTACTGTTGTTTTGTGTGTATTTCGGCGTCGCCACTCATTCTCGTTGGTCAGCGATCCAGCTGATCGCACTTCTCTCACCAGCCGCATCCCATTCACTCATCTTTAAATGCTCATCGCACTTTCCTCTCTTTGTAAGATCATTGTTGGATGTCCTTCGTGTGTGTTGGTCCTGTTCCAGTTGGCGTTGTTGTTTGTGATCTGTTCCGGTCTCAGTTCGCCTGGCTCATGCTCCGGTCTGGATTACATCACCACTCACTTCACGTCGTCTCATCACTTCAATGTTCCATTGCTGACCATCCAGTCCCTGCGTCACCAGTTATCTTTGAACCTGGACTATGTACTCCATGTACTCAATAAAGAGTTGTATCGCATCATTGCTTCTGTCTGATCATGACACAGAGATGTAAGTGATGTGGAAAATATCAAGAAAAGGATGTGGAAAAGATCAAAAGTGTGGCTACATTTAAACAGCACGTGATGCAATATTTGCGACAAGATAATGGCAGCCAAGACTGGCAACACAACAAATCTGATGGAGCACTTGACACTGCACGGAATAAAAGTTGCTCTGTCTTTAACAGCAAAAAGAACTGGAGTGCACCACAAATGAACCAAAACTCTGCATATAGGCTACTTGCCTCAAATACATGAGAAACAAAATAAATATTGTTCAGAAACCGGTATCGGTATCAGTATTGGTATCGAAAATGATTGAACTCAACCCTATATGACACTCACATCCAGTGTAGGCAAATGTCAGCCTTTAAAATATTTCCCTGTCTTGCTCTGGGGAAAATCAAAAACAACTGTAAATTGAACGGGTAAAAGGTCAAACAATGCAACCATATTGTTTATTCATGCTCTAGTGCATGCTGGGAATTCCAGCACATAGTAACCTGTATCTGTGCTGCTAGTTAGCACCTAAAAAAACTATTTATACAATTTATAATAGGAAAGCTGCTTTGACATGCTTTACTTTCATACTTCAGTTCGTAAAAGTACAATAATGTAACAATAATAACAAAAGAAAAACCTTACAATAATTGGTTATTTTGCAGCATTGAAGGGAGAGTGGAAGACAAAAGAAGGTACTGTAAGAAATGTCTTAGTGTTTTTTTGTCCATTCAATGATAGTAACCAACATGCTTGAAAATATCTTCTTTTATGTGCCACAAAACAGAGCAAGTAAATAATGACATAATTTTTGGACTGACGTTTTTGAGTGAATAAAGAACCTAAGAATAGGTTTACAGATTCAGAAGGAAATTGGCTGCCTCAGAAGGTCTGCATCAGTGGCTACATTCGAATTTTCACATTTGTGATGGTGCTTGCATTTTTTAGACAGTCTGAAATGATAATTGCAGTAAGATATGATACAATATGGGTGGAGATCTGGAGCTTAAGCAAACAATCACGTTTAACCAGACTTGCACTATTTCTGCTAAAAAAGAGCTCCATTCAGCCAGTAGCTTTCATTGATATAAAAACAATAGCAGTATAGTTTTCCAAGAACCCAGCAGGACCCCAAAGGAGTAATTAACAAGCTGCTAATTAAGCCAAAGAGGCTTTGTAGAAGTGTATTTGAGCTGTTGAAATGTTTAACTAAACACTGTTGATGAGCTTCTTCACTGTTAAACATTAACCTGTTGTGTGTGAAAGACAAGATTACATGACAGAAGAGTGTTCGGACGGCCTATTTTAAGGACATTTATCACTATCATTATGACATCACGTTTAGTGCATTATGCCCTCTTTGACACTTCAAAGAGTTTCTTGGTAACCTTGATGAATGTAGATAATTGACATGACTTCAGAGATTTCATGACAAAAACAATGTCTACAGGCTTGAGTGACAAATAAAAACTTACAATGTTGTTTGATTAGTGTTTTCACTGGGTGAGCATAAAAAACAGATCACTAACTTTTGAGTGATAGCCTACTGTCTTAATATTTTGGATAAAATATTAATCTTTCAATTCATCATATAAGTCATATTGCATCATATTGTTTTTTATCACAGTTTAGTAGATTTATATTCAAGAAATTCCCAGTTCTCTAACACACGGTTCTCTCGTATTGTGTAAGTTGCTTTCTCTACAGGTCAACTTTTCTCGAGATATGAAGCCAAAAATCATCCATTTTGTAATTATTGTCAACGCAGTGCAGCAGCTAGCAGACCTAGAGCAGGCTGTCTAGCGTGGCTGCCCTGCGGCAACTGCAGTAGCCTACCACTGAGCCTTGCGTGACGTCGCGATCTCTAAGCATCACGGCCCACCAGAATGGGTGTGCTTAGCGTATAAAAGAGAGGCTCTGAAGCTGCTACCTTGATTTTCATCTCTTCAGAGAAGCTAAACGCATCACTGGATCCTGAGAAAAGCCGTCTCTGCTTGAAACCAGCGACCAGCAAGCAAAGGAAAGCGTTTGAGAAGGCCGGTTGTCTTCATCGATTTCAGCCTTCCGTGCCTGCTACACTATCCGGCGACAAGTATCGTTTTGCTCTTTTGCTCTGCTGTGTGTGTTCGCCGCATTCTTCTAAAAGAGCGCAAGGCGTTTTTTTAAAAATGCCTTGCACTTTCTGTGGCTCGTGCCGAGCCCCACTCAGCGAAGACCGCCATGTGATCTGCACTCTCTGCCCATGCCCAGACCACGCAGCCCTCACTCTTTCTTTGGGAGGCTGCATCCACTGCGAGGAGCTTCCGATGTCGACCCTGCGAGTTTGACTCGAGGCCTTTAATATCGAAGCGGTCACTCCACCCTCTGCTGGACCGAACAAGAAGAAGCACCGTTCTCAGAGACCGCCGGAGTTTAGGGTTACAGTTAAACGCTCGCTGGAGCCCCTCCCTCGAGCTTCTCTCTCCTTCTCCACCCTTCCTGGATGTGCAGCTGCCGGCTTCGGCCCTCACTGCCGTCGCTTCAGGTGATGAGGCAGAAGGAGATGCCGCGTGTGACAGCTGTTGTATCATGGCTTGGGACAGTGAGGAGTGGTCAGATTCTCATCACTCCGCCTCCTCCTCGATCCATCAATCCAGCTGGACTCGGGCTGGCATGGACGCGGAACTTATGCACCTCCTGTCTAAGGCCGACAGCTGTTTCCAGCTGTCACCGCCGCCAAACGCCCGCTTCCAGGTCTGCTCCTTTTCTGCCGGAGCTCCACACGGAGCTTTCTAATTCATGGAATGCACCATTCTCCGCAGGACTCCATTCACATGTCTCCTCGATGCTCTCCCAGGGAGACAGCGCACCCGAGAAGGAATAGAATTCTATTCCCCCAGTGAAGGAGGCGATAGCACTCTGAAGCGCTTCCTCCCATTCAGGACCACCATGTTCTAATCCCCTCGGACAAAGTGTCTGTGGTGTCCTACGTGAACCATCAAGGCAGTGTCAGATCCAGAAAACTCTGAGATCTACTATTCCTACGATCTCACAGTTGCCACAGGTAATCAAGAGAATCAGGGAAACGAGCAATTCGGTGCTCCTTACAGCCCCTCGATGGGAGAACCAAATCTGGTTCCTGGAGCTGACGCGGCTGTTACGCACAGCCCCTTGGCCGATTCTGGTGAGGAAAGATCTCCTCTCTCAAGCCCGCTGCTCAATCTAGCATTCCCCATCCGGAGCGCTGGTCTCTGCATGTATGGCTGATCAACGGAGACATGTTGTCCTGACAGAAGGGGTTATGAACACAATCACACAGTCTAGAGCTCCCTCTACGAGAAGGCTTTACACATCTAATGGCGCTTTTCCACTACACAGTACCAGCTCGACTCGACTTGGCTCGGCTCGGCTTTGTTTTGTTGTCCACTTTGTAAAAGTTGTACCTGTACCTGGTTTCGGGTACTTTTTTTGTATCACCTCCAGCGAGGTTCTGAGCGAGCTAAGGCGAGCTGAGCCGGTACTAAAATGTGACATGAAATCAATGCTAAATGCTGACTGGTCAGAGAGAATCGTCACCATTCACTGCGTTAGTGAGACTCAGTGAACTCGGAAGAATACGCTGTGGTCAAACGAGGAGGTGCAGACTTTCCTTTGTTTGATTGCCGAGGAGAGGATCCAGGAGGAGCTTGATAGGGCAACGAGGAACGAAAGCCGTTGCGATGATAACTGGGTACCATTTGTGGTGGTACTGTCTGCAATGGAAAACGGAGCGAAAAGCGAGCAGAGTCGAGTCGAGCTGGTACTGGTAATTGAAAGCGGCATAAATGGTCTGTGTTCTCCAAATGGTGCATTGAAAGAAATCTGGACCCATGAACGTATGGAGTCTCGCGGTTGCTTAGCCTTCTTCAAGGGCCTCCCCACCCACATTTGTTAGTTTTTATAACCTAGAAGTCAGTGACTTCTGTCACTATATGTGGGATGTATGTTTTGCCCAGATGTTATCATGCATATGCTACTCTCACGTGACTTTTAGTGCTCCTAGTTGAGATGCACTATATAGGTTGATATGCTTTATGTAGACCGGCAACGAGGCTCTGTATTCCCTATGGATGCATATGTACATGTGCCAGCTCGTGTTGCTGGCCGCTTGTTTTCCGCTTATCTGTGTTCCCCGAGATTCCCTGGGACTCATGGAGTGGATGCTTTGAGCGCACGGCGTTGACAAGGAGTTCCCGTAGTGTAAGCAACTTACGCAATACTCATTCCCTCTTCTAGAGAGAACTGAGGTTACATTAGGTAACCGAGAACGCTCTTCACTTTTTTATAATGAAAATGTGTGTTTTTTCAACAGAGCATGTTTTCTTTTGAATACTGCTTTAATTGATAAAAATATGTTTCCCCCCTGCAAGCTCCATGGTTTCACTTTCCCTTCTCTTAGTCTTTTGTAAAATCCAAAGTAACAAAGCACACCCTGCTCCAGGAAGTGAAATCATTTTCTGTTTTAAAACAACACCACAAACATTAGTAATTATTCATTCAATTATTAATTGAATTAATTCTGTGATGTTTGTGGTATTTAATGGTTTAAAAAGCATTCCATCTGTTTAATAAAAAAAAATCATTCTTCAGTCATGTAGCTAAGCCAAGCAATAAATAATTTTAGCTCTTTATTTGTCATCTTGTAAAGTTATAATGAATAAAGATTAGCTGTCTGAATTTGTTCAAAATATTTCTGAAAGTCTGAATGTTCTCACCATATTATGTGAGGTCTGCTTCTTCATTTGACATTTTTAAATTTACTTTGAAAACCCATTTTTATTCTTTAGCTTTTGGAAACCTGTAATTTTTTTTTTTTTTTAGTCCTGCTATGTACTATGTACAGCACTTTGGATCAATTTTACTGTGTTAAAAGTGCTTTATAAATAAAGGTTGTTGTTGTTGTTACAATATCCTTTAAAAGAAACATGAATTATTTGATTGGTGAGAAGAAACTACAATATCTGGGATTCAGATTTAAACCCTGTAAAACCTAAAAAGAACCATCCAGTAAGAATTACCTCAACATGAGTCATGTCAGTTCACTTGAGCTGCACAAATGAAATGCTAAAAAGGGATGTGTTTCCCCTGTGGTGTCAGATAAGCGGAGAGGCAGTGGGCAGAGATGGGCGGTTTCTGACCTGAGCTGCCGGTCCTTGCAGACGGCCACCATAACCAGCAGGTTGCCCAGGACGCTCATGAGCATGACCAGTGACAGGAAGCTGATGAGAGCAACCGTCTTCACCAAGCTGTTGCTGTGGCAAAAGAGAGAAGACACAAACTTATTGAAAATCAGTTGATTGTATGGAACAAAGAAAATCCTGATAAGTGTCATAGTCTTGAAGAACACTAACAATAGCACAGGCATTTCAGTTTCAGAAGATACAACTTGTGCATAATTTTCAGTGAAGAAATGCTGGCTTTAAAATGGATTTAAAAGTAAGTGTGATTTGCTAATTGTTAAATGTTCCAATTCCCATGGAAACAGCTGCGTAAGAGAACTGCGCAGGAATAGAAAGCAGATTGCCCACACAGTGTGGTCGAAAAAGAAAAAGATGATTTTTTCATGTTACTGTATGAGCATTTGTTTACAGTTTTATTTAAATTAGATTTAGATTACTGCAGTAAATCTGCATATTATTATGCTTTGTGAAGGATCATGTGAATGGAGACTGGAGTAAGAATGCTGAAAATTCAACTTCGCCATCAGAGGTATAAATTACATTTAAAAATATATTACAAAATGGTTCTTTTAAATGTATATAATATTTCACAATATTACCTTTTTTTACTGTAATCAAATAAATGCAGACTTGGTGAGAGACTTTCAAAAATATTTAAATAATCTTACCATCCCCAACATTGTAAAAAAAAAATGTTTTAGATAATTTCATCTTAAATTAAATTAAACTGACGTGAAAAAAAAGGAATCTTGTATAACTTATTAAAAACGTTAAAAATTGCATAACTTCTTTTGATGAGTTAAAGCAATGTGAAGAAAAAAAACATTAACATTATTAAACATCTGAATAATAGTGCATCTTGTTTTTTTTGGATAAAATATTAATCTCACAATTAAACAAATTAGTCATATTGTATAACACACATATTTTTTTATTTCATCACAGTTTAGTGGACATAATACAGTTTTAATATTTTATAATGCTATAAAGATTAATATGGTAAATCACATAGTGAAAATCATTTCTGTATATTTTAGAGACAGATAGACAAATTACTATAATACCTCTTGTATAACCTATAAACTCAAAAGTAGCTATTATCCGACACAATGTTTTCCTTCAAGGTTGACACTGACTATGTAATTGTAGGCTAAAGTGTATTATTTTGACCGCAGGCTTTAAGAAGAGATAACCCCCTACCGCACATTTGAGACAAATGAACGGCAGGGAATTTGAGATAACTGATAGAGTCAAAGAGAGTCAACCGCAGAACGTTTGACACTTATTTTGTTCATGAGCTATAAAGCTCTACCTGTCTAAAGACATAGTAGAAATCAGGGTTGATTAAGAGTGAATGTCATGTCTAACGTGAATTTGTTGTTTAAAGAAACAAATTAGGATAAATCCAAAAAACACATGACAGCATAAAAATGCCCAGTGAGAATTTAATAAATTCTAATTAGACCGTTCACTTAGATTACTTGGATCTGCAAATTTCTGTGACATTATTTTGTTAATTTCAAGAGTTTATACAATTCTAGAGTGAGATACTGTAGATTAAATTGGCATACATCCATTATGGTGGGGCTAGAGACTACTGGGGTAAAGAAAGAAATCCAAATAGACAGAGAATTGAATATTCTTCTTTTGAATATATTGAATAAAGTGCCAAGAAGTGAAGCAGGAGATCTGAATGAGGAGGGAGATGGAAGAAAAATGATCTCTGGAGAGAGGTAAGCAGATGCTTATATGTTTTTGAAATATGACTGGCGGCAGATTAAATGAACACGCTCCTCTAGAATAAAACTTTTGTTATCACCATACAATTGAAAATAAGACTACAGCCAATAAAAAGTTTTCTCAGTGGCACTTTTGCAAGTTTATCACATCAAGACATCCTCTTATGCAGAAGACTTCTCTTTTTACATCAAATATCCTGCGTTAGAGTTGGATATCTGTTAATAAAGTAAAAGGTCTACTAATGTCAAGTTTCAGTTTGTGTGTTGATTTTCTGTTTGTATTTTTGATCAGTTCCTGTGGTCATTTGTTCTGTTTCCAGCCACTCCTTTGTTTCTATGGTTACTGTCAATTTGAGTTCATTTTGTCCTAGCTGTGTCTGATTAATTATCTCGTTTCTGTTTGCTATTCAAGAGGCACCCTTGCTTTCAGTCTTTAGCCCTATTCGCACAGGATAAGTATTACCTGGTGACCTCTAGTCATTTGTAATAATTGCAGAGGATGTCTGAGATCTTAAAGGGATAGTTCACTTTGAAATTAATTTTTGATATGTCTTAGCTTACTTTAAGGGCATCCAAGATATAGGTGTCTTTGTTTCCACAGTATATTCAATTTTGACATTTTTCGGTCAAACCGTTGTTGTCTGTCAGTTATATAATGGAGGTTTAAGGGGTCCACCTCAAAGAGCATGCACAGAGAAGTCCAAATTAAACATGATTTAATGACTCGTGAATAAGTACACAATGATGGCCTAAGACACAAAACGAGCAGTTTGTGTGAGAAAATAAACAGTATTTATATAGTTTTTACCTCTTGTTAACCAGCTGTCAAACTGATCTGAATCAGAAGTCCAACTGAACCGAACTGAACCTTCTCCAACATTACCCCGGAAGTGATCTCTCGCGTGGCTAAACATATTTAAATGTATCAAAATCGCCTTCCATTGCGATTTCCCGTAGATCTAAATATGTTTAGTAAAAGGTAACACTCCCGAAATCTCTGTGTAAACATTGCGTGACATAGGCGCGCAAGAGATCACTTCCGGCGCAACGTTGGACACAGTTCAGTTCAGTTGGACTTCTGATTCAGATCAGTTTGGCGGCTGGTTAACAAGAGGTAAAAACGGTATAAATACTGTTCACTTTCTCACACAAACCACTCGTTTCGTGTCTTAGGCCATCAATGTGTACTTACATTCACGAGTCATTAAATCATGTTTAATTTGGACTTCTCAGTGCATGCTCTTTGAAGTGGACCCCATATACCTCCATTATATGACTGACAGACAAGAACGCTTTGACCTAAAAAGATGAAAATTGAAAATACTGTGGAAACAAAGACACCTAATTCTTTCATGAGTTAAGCTAAAACATATCAAACATCAATTTCAAAGTGAACTATCCCTTTAAAAAAGGATGTGCACTGAAAGCAGAAACCGAAGCAGAAGCCTTTGGATCATGCAGCCATCATCAGGAATGTGCTCTGTTCATTGCTGCGATAATAACACAGCTCTATAATTCTGTGGTTATCTAGGAGATAAGAAGCAAAGGTCTCTACTGAACCTTTTCACCGTCAGTTTTACTGAAAAGGTTACGGCAGTTCGCTGCCAGCCTGATAACATTTGACATGAATTTTCTGTCCTTGTTTTTCATGATTAGTCTTTTCTTCCTTCCAGAATTTATTACTACTTGGTATCAAGTCGTAATTTAATTCATAGGTGTCCTGTGTTACAGCATAATATGAATATGTACTCGAAAATATTATTATTTATCCATTGTTCGTGGTAAATAAAAGAAACCAATTTTCTTGTCATTCTTTGAGACAGATGTTCTTAAGGAATTCCTTGCTATTATGGGTTGGATTCATAGACTGGTAATCAGAGTTGGGCTCTTTGTCTGTTTGCTTAACATAATAAAGAATGACATTTAATCAACATATCTGGGTTTTGACTACTACTCAATAATTGCAGCATTATTTTTCCAAATCCTTTCTGCCGTTCTGGAAGGAGTGTCTCAAAGATAATGTCCGATAGTTGTCCTATAACATTCAGCTCCTGTGACATTTAGGAAAATTGGCACACTGAAGTGGAGTTGTATTATCAAAGAGAAACAAAGGCATTATTTTAAATAACAGCCAATTGAGAAGCGATTCAGGGCAGAAAAAAAGAATCGATATTATATAAAAGTCTTCTTTTCATCATGGTAAAAGAGTTGCATTTTACACCCAATACCAGCACTTTATAAGTCTTACTTTAACATTCAAATTTCATTTTGAACCTTTTACTTTCTGTTGCTTAAGATTTACTTTTATAATTGGAAATAAAAAACATGTGTCCCTGCACACAGTGGGTCAAATAAAATATTATAATTCAATTTTCTTCATGCATGTCTTTATTGTTCTTCATTCATTTTAATCATGTATTTCTTATTCAACCCTATATCCCACATGACTCTCATTCATTACAGATCATTTGGAAAGTAAAGTTTTGTCAGTATTAATCAGTGTTAATCATATAAGGATGTGCTCTTATTCACATGGTCCCTATGAAGTGTTCAATGCTCCCTAAACAGTGAGTAGGGGAAATCTATGAAAATACATTTGACATGATGTAAAAAAGGATGACGTGATATGATATACTAATTGAATTTGATTTAAATCATTTTGCTTTTTGAGGATGAGGAGGTCATGTCACACAATCTGTCCATGTTGGCTTCTGAAACTTTTGGCTAGATTCTATTAAAAAGTGAGTGACGAGTTTCCATGAAAATACCTTATGGAGTTGGTAAACACCAAAAGATATAAGCCTGTTTATTTTATCATAACTACACATGAACATATGATTAATGGCATTGTATTATTTGCATCTTTTCTTGCTGTCTGCTATCAGAACAAATATGCGATCCATTTTTTGCATAGTAAGCCTGAAGGTGTATTAAACAATTTTAAGAACATATGTTTCCCAAACACATGTAAAATTCATGTTTTGGGATGTCAACACAATACTGGTCATGCTTGCAAAAAACCGACTGGCAAAATCAATTCATCTGTTGCTGACGTTGTTCAGATTGATATTTGCTTTGCTTACAGCTTTACATAGATGTCACAGTAATTGTGTTTATAATGGGCTCTGGGACATTGAAATCGGCTTGCATGATTGTGATAAGTAGTGACAAATAGGCACTTCTCAATTCATTGGCACTCATAAAGCTGTTGCTGTGTAAATATATTGCCATCAATAACACAGATTTACTTAGAATGTTTTCAGTGACCTTGAACCAACCAGGCCAAAAATAAAGTCTTAAAAACACACAAGAACCTCTTCTTTTTTTCTTAAAGTGCTCATGAAGTGGATTTTGCCAGCTAAGGTTGCTGTGTTATTAGAAGAGGAGAGCAGATGTAGTGGGGAACCGCATGTGGCATTTTGATTGAAAAGCATGGTTCTTACTAAAACTGAGGTGGACCATTTCACTGGCAAAATAAAGGGAAGGTGTGGGAGGTCTGGGAAGTGGGGAACCTGGTTGATGGATTTTATAAATGCCTTTTGTGTGTCATTCAGTCTCTTGGTGTAATACAAGATTTTCTCACCAACACAATGAGGCCTCAGTCTGAGCCCTATTCATCCACAGCCATTGAAGATAAGCAAAGATATTTCTGTTATCAAACATACTTCATCATTCTCCCAGCGGCATGCCATAGGTACATCTTAAGTTCTGCTGCCTTTGACTATGGCATTAGTTTATCGGAAAGGAGATGTTTTTCTCCACTATACAGCCAGATCTTTCATTATGCATCTGTACATCACTTGAACCTCTTTACGTGAACAGCTATGTCTTATGTTGATAGCTGGTGTCTCTTGTGTATTATGGAGAGGTTGGTTAATAAATGCATGCCGGCATTCATGATACCTATTCAGTGTAACCGTTAATCAGCTCAGCAAATCAATTCTGATGTTTTTTGTTCGAAAATTTAAATATATAAAATTGGATCATTTATGCACAACCATTGTTGGCTATCAACTTTTCTTTTTAGTCATCAACCTGTTCAGGGTGAAACACTTATATGTGCACTCCATTTATTTGCACTAAATTTAAAGTCTGTTGCTGTGGAGACCTTATGACTTTGGTAACTCTGTGGTATTATGTGTTCTTTCAGACCATTTATTCAGAGGTCATACGTTCAGACCATTCCTTCACCCTATAATACAGCATTATATAAAGGAGTATGAAAGTGCTGTCAAGACAATGATCTTTTCCCTGCTGAATTTGGAAATGTATTTATAATAATGATTCACCGTTGCCATGAGGATGTATTTGACCTTTAATGCCCAGACCGATATTTTAAGAAATATAGCTACAATGAAGTAATTATTCATAATTAGTAACAATATAGTAATAGTTGAAAATAGAAAAAAGTAACTTTTAAAAACATATGTATGTATATCTATATATATCTATATATATATATACAGAAAGTGTCCATGCAAATTGGATGCCACAAATGTACATCTTTTAAGAGCTAAATGTCAAAGATCATTGTCTGTAGCTCTCTAGATTTAGAGACAGGCTTCATGGCTTAATAAAATGTAGTTTTCAAACACATGAGAGCGCAGGCGCATCGATTTGGCATAATAGGAGCCAAACCTCGCATGGACTCGCCATTTGCGCACACGATGAGCTGGAAAGGACTATCACCGGACTCAGTACAAACCGTATTCATGGCAATATGCGTCTATATTGGACACTTGAGTTTCGAAATGCGCAAGAACTGATTTGAAAACATGTCCGACGCAACATTAACCCCGACACCAGATGTAAAGTTTCTGGGCGACTCTCTGGAGCGCAACAACACCAGCACCGCTCCGGAGCATCCAAACTTGCATTCAGGCATCATTATCGCAACCGTTTACGCGCTCCTCATTACTGCTGGACTTATTGGTAATGTGACGCTCATTAGGACGTTTTGCATCGTGAAATCCATGCGCAATGTCCCCAATCTGTTCATGTCGAGTCTCGCTCTCGGAGACGTGCTGCTGCTGGTCACCTGTGCGCCCGTGGATGCCAGCAAGTTTCTGGCGGATGAGTGGCTGTTTGGGCGGATGGGTTGCAAACTCATCCCGTTCATTCAAATGACTTCAGTCGGAGTGTCGGTGTTCACTCTCACAGCGCTGGCAGCGGACAGGTAAAGAGATCGATATG
>JAOTRC010000017.1:7753278-7775880 GCA_027497675.1 Cyprinella lutrensis | reverse complement strand
TATATGGGTGAAATATCCCTTTAAGATAACAGTACAGAATCAAATAAACTCAAAATAAAATGCATGGAACACCATTGAATAGACCTTGTGGCAGTCCATAAAATAACCCAGTAAACAGCAACCATGTACCACCAAGTGCAGATTGTTCTGAACGGACATAAAAAGGCCAAGAAATTTTCATAAATGTATAGGCTATATGTGTATTTCTTTAAAAGCACCTCATTCAAAATGTTTCCCTGTATGCATCTGTAGATTGCAATTACACTGCAATTACACTTCACTTTCCTCATGAAAATTGTTACAATTAAAACCACCCTACATGAAAGCCACTATGGAATAAATAACGACATCTATCGAACTGAAGCCATTTTGATACATTTTGTCTTGCTTTAATTATCTTGTGAGTAAGAAGTAAAATAATACAAAAATAGCACTTAATGGCATTAGTCCATCTACATCCATCCGGTGCAGAGTGTGACCAAGATGTGATAATTAGTCACAAAAAAAACTTTATTGACACAATATATCATTTCTTTGTTTTTTTTTTGTTTTTTTGTTGTTTTTTGTTTTTTTTTAGATTTATAGAACTAGCTTTATCATTATTTTGCTGTGAACAGGCCTTAATGCTACTTTCACATGTCATAATTACTGCATTTCTATGGCAACACAAATGGCTAAATGCATCTGCAGAGGTCAGGTGGTAACAAATTGTAATTACAAGTTCTACGAAAAAGTGAAAGCTTTTTAAGTCTGTGAAAGACAAGCGGAGACAAAGGCAGACTCCCTTTGCATTGGCTGCGTCTTGGCCAAAAAGCTGCGTTTGTACAACTGTGTAAGGAAATAACTCTTTATTAGCTGGTATCAATACTCAGACAGTTATGGGCCCTACTGTATATTCTTTCAAAAAAGAAAAACTGAAACTAGAAATGCAGATATACAAATGCAAACAAAGCCATTCTGAATATCAATCCTGTTTATCACTCATTCCAGACATCTCACGTAGTTAGTTAGCATTTAGTTAGGGTTTTAGCACTTGTGGCTCCATCATCCCAAAGTCAATGTGGAATTTTGGTTAAATGAAATAAGGCTGAAATAAGGTCTAAATTTAAAAGAAGCATAGGATCAGGATTGCTTTATTAATTAATTAATTTAATTATTTTAGGTATATCTCCACCAGTATAATTGCAGAAAATAAGGTGCCCCTTTTTTACAACCTTAAATTTTCACAATTTTTGCAAAGAAAGCCAAATATCCTTGGAAAAAAGGTCCTTGGAATGGCATGTGTGAAACAGGCCTGCATGTTGTTTATGGAAATTTCAATGACTCGGTGGTTAGATAACAACCTATTTATTTTTTCCATTGAAAGTATTAGGAATATCATGGTAAGTTGTTGGCCTAAACTCTAATAATAAAGAATTGCATGTGACAGGCATATGAGACAAAGCTTCTTTTTTAAGAACAAAAAATATGAAGTTCAAACACTGTTTAGTTCAGAGGTATTATCAGCATAGCCAATATAAACCTTCTTAATCTGAAAATATTTCAAACACGCACACTTAAATGAAAGTTTAAGAAAGCAGATACCATCCACCTTATCTGTGCCCTGTTTACCTAAATTGCATTTCATAAACACTGGAAAATTCAGAAGTAATTACATTTATTTCCACTCATGCCAAAAGCACATAAGCTATACAAAATATTGCTTTAGCTATCTGCTTGTGCATCATACATCTTTTCAATAATGTATATGTCAAAGGCAGAAATGAAGGATGAAAAATTTCTGTTCTGCAAGGATTTAGTCTGTTAAACATCTACTGTAAATATACTGAAAGTTTACCACAAAGTTCATAATGTCACCAATCAACAACTGTTAAAGGCAAATTCAAGACCTTTGGACACCCTTTTTTAAAACTTAAATAATATTTTGTTGTTGTTTACAATTAGATTAAAACTCATTATACGCTTCTTCTTGTTCTTATGAGCTTTACTGGAATGTACATTTTTGAACCCCCCTCTGGGGCTAAGAAAAATAGATCAGAACCAGACAGAAATATCTAAACAAGATCAGAACTTATTATATCATAATCTTCTAACTTAGAAAGTACACAGAGTTTAGACAGGTTCAGGACACTAATATTTCAGTATGATAGGAACGCAGACATAAACACCCATGAGACTCATTTTCCCATTTTTCATATTGAGACGTTTTTGTTGTGTCCTAAAATTGTGTTCTCAAATCCAATACACTTTTCAAATTGCCAAAATTAATCAGTTCTTTTGACAGTTTTTTTTCTTTTTAGCATGGGTTTGAGCATTTGATTAGGGCTTTTATTTCTGATCAACGTTATTAACATCAATTAACGCCATTATCAACATTTTTTTATTGTTTCAATTTCCCCTGAGGCCTGCTCATACAAGTAGTTTAGTAGTTTTCTCTCTCTGACAGTTTCTTGTCGCTGTGCTTTTAGGACTTCATGCAAATACTTTTCTGTTGAGTTCAAGTTTTTAACTCCACCATCATTCTTAAGCAGATTCATAAAATAATGCAATGCTGTAATGAGCCGCACAAACTCTGAAGGTCAGACTGAAACTATCAGAGAAATTTTTAATTGAGTTAATTTCTCCTGAAAGTTCCAACATGATTATAGTACAATGAATTATTCTGGTAAGATAAAGGGACATTTTTTTTTACTAAATGTCTCTTTCAGACTGACCTTTTATAACTGTAAATGAAATTTTGAGCTTGAGCATTATTTCGAAAGATGAAAATCAGACAAGACAATGGGACAAATTATGCCATCCTGTGTCAATGGAATGTCGACTCCTGGATCTGGAGTGCTGAATCACGTTTGAATGAATCCCATAGGAGATTAATTTGAAGTTGTTAAAGGCATAGTGATGGATGTTTTCAAGTGGTCATATGAACAGAAAGATTTACAGCCCTGAAGTGAAGAGATGAACAGAGCATTTGAGTGCAGTATAGGGGTGCAGTGAGTGCAGCGTTTCTCTCATATGGACTTGAAGGCTGGACTGTGCTTTTGCCAAAAAAGTGATCCGTAAAGGTCAAGATATCTTGGACAACTCCCAGGCATTTAACACTCCAGGGGGCAACAACTGTATGACCTTCAACAGTAATGGACAGAGAGCATGTGGGCAAGCCACAACCTGGAGGAAGAGAATGTCAAGGATGAGCTTGGGGAGATGAATAGGATTCTGAATGAAAATGTCAGGAGTGACAGGTTGCCTGTATTGTGAAACTGATGTGGAAAGTTTTCAGTGCAAAAATACTTGAATACTGGAGGTTTTGTTCACCTATTTATCACAACCACACATCACAGCCCTCTATTAGAAAATATGCATGCATTTAAACTGTATCTTTCTCATTATATCAATATTTGCATGATTATATTAATTTAATAGTTATTGTAATATCCATGCAAAGGTGAATTTTGTGAATTGGTTCACTTAAATCAAGCATTTGAATGACCCTATTCACTAAACGAGTCTGACATTTCAATGCTTCATTTATGATCCGAGCAAATATTTTAAGAGAGTTGGTTAATATTTATTTGTTTGCATTGGTATAAAGCTTCAGTAGCAATACAATGTGGCAGAAAATAGCATTTTATCAGCTAAATCTCAACTTCTTGGAAAAACAGGATTATTGGAAAGGTGTTGAGAACAGTTGAGCTGACTGCTGCTGTCGCGCCACTGTCAGTTTGTGCCAACTGTGTGTCATTTACGTTTCGCTGGAGTCAGCTTTGACATCTGTTTATTATACTGGTTGATTATAATCATCAAACAGGGTGAGGCATCAAACAGTCATGGTGCTCCTACAAATGTTTTGTTCAAATAATAATTTATTCACGTTTGCCCTCAAGCTGAGACCTATTATTAATATCAGGGTTATGATGGTACTACTGTAAGTAGATGGAAGAGTTTCCATGGGAATCTTAACGGATGAAGAATGTGTCAAGCAAAACCAGCAAGAACACTATAGATGTATTTGTTCAAGAAAATTAGTTGGGCATAGCCTGCTGGCATTTAAAGAAAGATCACTAGATCACAAGAAGAAAATGATGGTTGTGTGTATAAGTGTAGACAAGAACAAATGGAGATCTGGAACAAAAAAATGTACAGGAAATTTCATGACATTCCAAAAAACAAATCAACAAAAGCAGTATACTGGACATAGTCTATATTTCAGAACCACACCTTTACGCCATTATTATACAATAAGAAATATAGTATGTTCAGTAAACACACGTGATTATTTAATAGCAGTTTTCCAATGCGACAATATGCCCTTCTATGAGAGTTGGGGAAAGTTATACATTATAATGGTCCTTGAAAACATCACAATCATAGGCCTATTTATTAAATTTGCCATTTTTTTATTTGAACATCATTTTATCTTTGGTACATTTCTCTTAATGTTGGCAGCATGCTCGGTGGTGAACAAAACTTGAAAAGAGGCTTAGTCATCGAAGTACTTCTTTATGTATATACCATCCTGCATAAAGTCCTCTTGTGGAATGGAAACATGACCATATTAGCCCATCTGGAAACATTTAGAAAAATATAAGTTATAATTAAATATAACTATTTTAGATATAAATTATATCTAAGAAATTAGGGTGAGATGGGTGAAACTTCAGTGCAAAAGAGACACATAACTCAGATATAATTTTTCATCGTGTTCAGACAGGAAAAGCAGTGTTTTTGTTATATTTAGGAAGCTATCGCTGCCATGACACTGATGAGATGTTTGAATAAATGTTAATAAAAGTATTTTTATTTGATATAAATAGAGAGATAAATAAATTAAATGGTATTCTGCAGTCTCTGCATTCGGCACTTGCAGATCGTCAGGGCGTCGTGTTCGTTGTTGTTTTCTCTCTTGCAGCTGTGAATGAATACATAAAACTAAGTGTTATTGATCAGATGGTGAGAAATAACTCAAACCCACCTTCATGCCCAGCTAACAGGGAACGTTCTCGGGACATTGGCTAATGTTCTGGCAAGGTTCACTCAATGCTATTAACAAACAATTTTATATTAAAGGGGTAATCGGATGCGCATTTTCCACAAGTTGGTATGAATTTTTAGGATCTTCATGTAAAGTTTGTAACGTACTTTGGTTAAAATTCCTTAATGGTTTAAAACAACACTCATCAAAAATAGCTCTGTTCACCGAACCGTTTCAGTGCATGTCTCTTTAAATGATAATGAGCCAGTGGTTGTAGGCGGAGCATGAGTAATATGATATCATATTGCTTGGAAAATCCAAACGTCTTGATTATTAAGTGTTTAGACTTTTTGAGGATTTAAAAAAGAGAGGATTTTCTTCATTGTATAGTGGTGTCTCCACACACTGCAAAGCAAACACCATGTAAAAGTGAATTTTGCCTCCGATGACCCCTTTAAATGTTAATTCAAAGTAATCTGGTCTTAAATAATGTTTTCAGAACATTAGCACAAAAAGGTTATATAACTTTTTTTGTCTGTAATGTTTCAATTGAACATTTGTCTAATGATTTTAAATGTTACTTATTGTTCAGTGAGAGCAATATGAGACTGCAAGAGCACACTGAAATACCAGACGGCAGAATGGTGAGACTGACCAATCAGAATCAAGTATTAAACAGCAATGGAAATAAAAACGATAAAAAAATTTTAAAAAATAAACATGTCCAGTGACATCCAAAAAAAATACTCAGAGTAACTGTAAATCTAGCAATGTAATTTTCATTCAAACTTTACGAGTTCATTATAATATCCAATAGTGCGAGAGAAATTAAATGTATAGTTTTGAAAATCATTCTACCTTTAGAAGATTTGTTGAATTGTGTCACGTATAGTGTAATTTGTCTGTCCATACTTTTGGAACACATTCACACCGCTCTACATCAATCTCACAGTCCTCCTCACTGACGGAAAATGGCAGTTCTGGTAAAAAAAAAAATGTGCAAAAAAAAATTATTAATCGCAGGAGTAAATAAAAATTGCGAAAATGTATAAATCATGTTTTTGTGTGTGCCTTGTTGGGTCTATATTAAATTAAAGTCCCTGCAATATAGCAAGTAAATAAAAAATAACTGAGTAATTCATGCTTTTGGCTAGAACAGGAATTGGCAACAGGAGTTGAAATCAATTACTCACTGACCTTGTTTGCTGGAGGGGTATGTCACACATCGCTCTGCCATCCAGTCCCAAATTAAACCTTTGTTGCATAGCCTCTTGTCTTCTGGCTTACGTGTAGGAGAGCAACTGCACACAAAAACATATTATTATTACACGCCAGAAAGCACTCCTACATATGGCTGACACTCAGCAAGGCACAATCTGTAATTTCTCTTCGTAGAGCAACACTGTGTATCAATAACAGTTGGGTCTAACGTTTCAAAGACTTTGATACACTACAAGAAGCACCCAGCCAATTTAAATTAAAATATATTGCACTCTGGTACTGACCCGTTCCTCCTGTACTTCTCACGAACATGTCTGCGGATCAGCGCGTGTTCCTGGCACTTACACTCAGTGTGATTGGCTATTTTCACCAGCACAGGCTCTGGTCCAGATTTATAAGGCGCCAGACTCACACTCAGTATCTGCGAGAAAGAGGATGTCTTTTAACAGTCAAATGGAACAGTATGTGCACATAAAACACGCATTAAAGGGATGGTTGAGTCAAAAATGTAAATTCTGTCATTGGTTTCTCACCCTTAAGTCATTCCAAACCTACATAACTTACTTCTGTGGAACACAAAAGGAGAAATTTTGAAGAATGATACTGGCCGCTCTTTTCCATTAAATTATAAATCGATAGCGACCAATGCTTTAAAATTCCAAAACGGACATAAAAGTGGCTAAAATGAGGGTAAGTAAATGTTGACAGAATTCTTTTAATTTTGGGGCTGAACTGTCCCTTTAAGACTGTGTAATTTGCTATTCACACAGAACACGTTTTTGCATATCACTGTGCAGCCTTTCCATTATTTTTCTATGTAAAAATGGATAGATGTGAAAATAGATGGATGTGTTTGACTGTTGCGCTTGCATCTCGCATCTTTTGCAGCGTCGTTTCCATATAAATAAGCAAGTACAAACAGATTATATTGGACAATAATTTTTATGTAATACCCACGCAATGCAATGAGTAGTGCTCACAGTTTTATTGACATAAGTCATGCTTGTATTACGGCAGGTAACTCCCTCTTTGTTGCAGCAGCCGCCACACCTGAAGACAGAGACGCACGGGGGCTTGAAAAACACTGCGGTATTGGTGCCCAATTCTTTAGCCACGTCTATACACGTCTCTCTGGGCATGCATTGTGTTTTCTGCCATTCCTCATCAATATCTGAAAAAACAAAAACAAAAAACAATACAAATAAACAAGTATATTAATACTTCTTGTACATTTGCCACATTGCTAATCGCAAATCTGTGCACTGGATGTCCATTAATTTCCTAAAATTAAATGATACAAAAAACTAAGATATTAGTGATCGGCTGAGCTGTCTCAGACAAAAGGATGGACCAGTCCTTTTATATTGATGGAGTTCATGTTAATTATTTGTTATTGATTCAGAACCCTGGTGTCTGATTCGACTCAACTCATCTTTTGGCTCTCATATTTCTTCGCGTCAAAAACTCTTTCTGTCATCTTCGCAATGTTGCTTCAATATTCAATTTAGATGACGCTGAAACCTTAATTCATGCACAAATCACATCACGTATAAATTATTGCAATGCTTTCTTTCTTGGTCTGCCCAAAAAACTTATTGCAAGACTACATTATGTTCAAAACTCAGCAGCAACAGTTCTGACCTCCCCGGGCGTTCTGCTCACGTTACTTCTCTGCTTCATGACCTTCACACTGGCTACCCATGGCATCACGTATCCACTTTGAGGTTTTGCTTTTAACAATTAAGCCATCAAACAGTCTTGCACCCCCATTTTTGTCTGATCTACTTTACATATAATGCCCTGCACAGTCTCTCAGATCAGCTGAACTTGGTTTATTGTCCATCCCCCATTTCCGGTTGTAGGTGCAAGGTCATTTAGTGTCAATGCTCCCAAATTGTGGAATTCATTACCCCCTACACTTTAAAATATCTCATCTGTGGCTACATTCAAAACTCTGTTAAAAACATATCTATTTAACATGTATTTCATTTAATGCGACTTCATGAATCCTAATGTTTGTGTAAGTGAATAAATGTATTGGAAATTACAATGTAAAGCGACCTTGAGCTATGGAAAGGCGCTATATAAATAAAACTTATTCTTATTCTTCCTTGACACCACATATTCTCAATTGTGTTTGCATTAGGGTCTCAACCTTTTAGCATCTCTGGGCTGAAAGATGCGGCCGCATAGCGAGTTGACCTGCGGTTCTCAGGTGGAGAGGTGTCGTCAAAGTGCTTCAGCTTGAGTCTGCATCTCCACAGCTTCCAGTCCGGGTATTCGGTCAACATCAGTAGCTCATCTAGACTCCCAGCTTCCCTCAGTTCTTGTTCCCACTTTTCCTGGTTTATGTCCTATGAGAGAAACACAATCTTGAATGATGAGATTGGAGCTGCTGATTTTAGTAACAATTCATTAAAGAATCAGCAGGATTCCAATCAAAGGATTGGAAAAATGAGTGCTCTTATTCTACATAAATTAGGAACAGATTTATCCCCTTGCATCATACAACTCCCTGCTGTCTGTGAGGTTTGTGAAGTCCTGCCACAAATAAAAGGCCAAACAGTAGGAAATAACCATCAACTCCATTCTGAGATAGATTTAAATGAGTAATCTGTCCACTAGAGGGCAGTATTGAAAATCAATGGTGAATTTCTCAGCATTTATTGTGTAAAGAATCGGTATTGCATTGCACTAGGGAAAGGATGCAGCTGTTTCTAACGTCATAACTTATATACCAGGGTTGCATCAGACCCTAAAAGGCGCCTTAGTTTTACAACTCTAATATAATCCACCGAGTGTACCCTCACAACTTGCTGAAAAGATCTAAAAAATAATTTTACATGACTATGCAACCATCAGCATGGACGGCTGAATGAAATCATGAATCACTGAACAATCATTCACAATTAGACTTTATTGAATTTTAAATTCTTTAGAACTTATCTAGAACTTTGTGTTCAATCTATGTTTGTTGTCAGGCCATAAAGTTCAGATTTTCTGCTTTCAAACCAACGTCTTTCGCCAAACACATGGAACACCCTCTGGCAGAGGCCCACTCTAAACAACTGGAACATACACTCTATTAGCTCAGTATGGACCACCTGTTTAGTAGCTCAGTGAAGACACAGATCCCAGGGATTGGAGTTTGGGACGCCTGCCACCAAAATGAACAGAAGATCATGGCTGATTTGCAAAACATGGATTGAATAACTACTAAGTGCCTAGTGACAGCTGCGGAATAACCTTCACTTCCAATGACCAATGTCGATATTGATACTTAAAGTCAAGTAAATAATGGACAAACCGTCAATTTAATGCCAATATTACATTAGCCCACAGCTCTGTCTGGATGTTTCTTACTGGTCAAATGTGGGGTTCGATCTGATATTTCCTACTATACTACGGGAATGTTGAATGCTTAAATCTGATGGCTTGATGAACGTTCTAAGGTGTGCAATTATTTTCAGGAAAACACATGGCTAAAATAGTTCCAGACAGGTCTTGACCGCATTACTTCCATATAACTTTGCCAAATGATTACCTTACAGCCAACAACAGCAATTATTTCCATGTTTTTGCCACAAAATTATTTTTTATTATGTACTGAAAACATATACAATCTTTCTGCTCTCTCTCTCACTCAAATGCAAAGTCGCACAGTATATAGGACGCACGTGCACAGAAACGTGTTGTCAGAGAAGCTCTAATGATTTTATCAGTAAATATTAAGCAAGTTAACAGCTATGACAATTCATTAGCACTAAAAACGGCATGTTTTTTGAAGCAGATAAACTTACAGTTTCACTATTAGAGTTAAAGTGCTCGATGTTGCTAGGACGATTTCTTTGTTCGATGTTGCTAGGACGATTGTTTAGACGATTGCTTTGTTCTGTGGTGGACTATTTGTTTTCTTAACAGAAGCGGGAAATTATATTCAAATAAGATTATAAAATAACTTCATAAGTTTCAAATCAAATCAGTAGCCTATTTCATTTCCATGCATTTATTTATTTTTGTGAGTAGTCAAATGAGAAGGTTGATAATGTACAGTTACCAGTAGCCAATCAATCGCAAATGATAGCTTTAGGCTTCGATAAAACTGAATAACAAATGTGCACAAATCATAAACACAAACAATTTGATGAGCATTTCTTTTATACAATATAAGCTTGAAACTCATTAAAACATTGTATATGTATATATATATATACACACACACACACACACACACACACCTAAAGGATTATTAGCAACACCTGTGCAATTATCTAATCAACCAATCACATGGCAGTTGCTTCAATGTATTTAGGGGTGTGGTCCTGGTCAAGACAATCTTCAAACTGAATGTCAGAATAGGATAGAAAGGTGATTTTAGGCAATTATATAGAGTATATGTTGCAGTACTTATTAATTAGACATGGGTACTTTTTTAGCCAGCCAGATAAATACATCAGTCACCTATACCTATACAAAACAGAAGAGCAAGTTTATGGAGCAGATTATGCCCATGTAAGGTTTGCTGGAGTGCATTTACACACAAACCCCGAAGTCTATCACGTCTCATCAATACCACATGAGTTATTGAGAATATTGAGTTAAGCAGGCAAAAACCAGCACTGGCTTGGTTTTGATTGTTTACTACACAACGGGTGTGTCCCACAAAAAAAGGCTGAATAAAAAAAAATAGCAATAGAGGCCAAAGGACTTCCAAATCCCAATCATGCTTTTATGAGACGGGAAAGCCACAAAGCGGGCGGAAAGTAAAACAGCCGAGGCTGGGATGGAGAGGGTTGGCACGCGATATGGAAGTCATCATCAGAGAAGTCTCACATCCTGCTGTCATGTAGTGACATTATCTTCTATGATCCCTTTAGTATGTTAGGGTGGAGAATGTCTGCTTCCACTTACCCACGCAGACAATGCAACAACAAACAGAAAGAGCGAGAGAATGAGGAGGGGTTTGGAAGAAAGAATATGAGTTACAACTGTGAATTTTCGCTGGACAAGCTTAATGAGGTATAGAGGCCCCTAACAAGGAAGAAGAAACTAAACGGGTGAGAACAGTGAGAGTTTGAGCATATAAAATACCCTATGATGCCTGAGGCTCCACTTGGATACTAGGCGTCATGCCACACACACATGCAAACTAACTCTTTATAGAGTATCTGTAAAAACGAATAGGATATTATGCTATTGCATCACTGCTTGGAACTCATCACCCTTCTTATGTAACCTATCATTGATATACTCAGACATAAACGCACTGAAAAACAGATGAATGGCCTTAACAGCTTCTTTGGAAATTCATACTAGTAGCCATAGGGTTCCCCAGTGTGCTTCCAGGGAAACCATCAATCTTACCACAAAATTTGCAATTCCAAACATTTTCATTGACTTCAGACTGATTCAAAGCTGATTCCCAAAGTAACATACAGGAAAATGATCAAATTTGCTATCAAGTCATCCGAAGGTCACAGCAGGAGAGTCCATCCGGCCTCCTCTGAGCTTGCAACAGGTCCCTGTTCAGTGAGTCAGCGCAAATTGACGTATTTTAAAGGGGTAGTTCACCCCAAAATGAAAAAAGTAAAAAAAGTCAGCGAGTTTCCAATATTGTATAATCCAATATTGTTTTAGACTCCTTTGACTTTCATTGAATGAATAAAACATTATTTAGAATATGTACACAGAAGAATGAAATTCATAAAAGGTTTGGGATGACATTGAGTTGAGTATACTCTTGAAAAATGAAGGTCCTTTATTAGCATTTATGGTTCCATTTAGAACCTTTAACATCTTTAAGAATCTTTTCATTAAACAATTTACGTTTTTATAACTGTTCTTAGAGCAAAGAAAAACTGTTCACTGAAAATTTCTTTGGGGAACCAAAAATGGTTCTTCTACGACATTGCAGAAAAAACAACCCTTTCGGAACATTTGAGAATATAAATGATGACAATCTGGTTCACAACTAAATGTAGACATTATAACTATTATAAATGAAAACCATGTTGAATTAAACCTCCGCATCATTCAAATTCTACTGCGAACAAAAAGTGTCCTGTAGCTTGTGCTGCTCTTGGTGTTCTAAATGTATGCTGAGATAAGCTATACTCACTCTTTGAGGTCTGTAGGCGTCCACTGCTAGCATCAGTCTGACATACAGGAGTAGCAACATGTGAAATCCAGTACATTTCTGTGTCTTCATCCTGCTACTTACTCTCCAGGGTACCGTCCAGCAATTAAGCAGCGAGTGGAGGCCAGTCTGCGTATACACTCATGCACACTCACAAATCACGCGGCAGGTTTCTCAAACAGGACCACACAGGCGTACCAAGAGAGACCTGTGAAATCGAGCTTTCCGGAGCCAAATGGGATCTCCTCTTAAAAAAAAAAAAAAGAGGAGGAGGAGAAAGAGGCATCAATCAGTGCTGGTCTAGGACAGAACTTGGCTGAGGAAGAACTTCTCAGTCTTTCCCTTCTGTTTTGTATGTTTCTTTCTGATCAGGACGACCCCTTGGTATTGTCATCCGTCTTGGACCGGCCAAATTTGGCCCGGTGTCTCCACAGACCCAGATGTGTCACACAATATTTGTGTTTGGAAAATCTACCACGGGATCACATCCAGTATTCTCCAGCCGCCAGTGCGTGCAAGGCCATCTGGGAGGCGTGCATGTCTGTCCCTTCGATGTGCGCTCCAGTCCCACTCCACTGTCGCGTTTCCTGCTCGCAGACTTCCAGGCTCAGTTGCTCACACACAGGAACATGTGGTTTTAAATGTGATCCAGACCTCTACGGAAGACAAGGAGTGAAGGAGGGGGAAGAGGAGGAGGAGGGGAAGGGGGAATTGAGGGAGAACAGAGAGAGTGCGAGGAGAAGAGAGACTATCCAGCCAATATCCCACTTAAATGCACCAAAGTGACGGGATGAAAAAGGAGGCGAGCTAAGCCAACATGCCCTTTCTCTCGTTCTCTGTGTGCGCTCAAGCAGATCCAAACAATGAGCTTGTAATATGAATCGAGAATTAGAGGAAGCTTTACTGTAGCGTAATGGGTTGTGAGTGCCATTCTCTGCACCCACACACTATCGGATCATCTAAATGCTTTTAAAAGCTTCAGAAGAATCTATTATCAGCGGTCAAAGGAATCTATTACCTGATCGGACATGGTCGCTTTTATAAAATGAGGATGAAATGTGGTCAAATATAAGGAAATCCTCAGGGTTAAAGGAAACTTGCCACAGATATTAGATAAGGAAATCATGTTGAACCAGATACGATGTGAACCAGAGCCAGATGCAAAATAAAAACAGAAATACATCGTCAAATTATATATATTTTTTTAATTATAAGAATTACATAGATTTTAGGTGATACATCAGACTAAAATCCTTTGTACAATCAGAATTACATCAGAAATTTGTGTAACGTTGCATATATAGTGCCCACAAAACAGATTTGCACCCTTAAAAATATATAAACCTTTTAGTTGGAATTTCTGCTTAAAAATAAGTGCCACTTTGTATTTCAAAAGTATGATTTAAATATCCACTTTTTGAGGCTGCTCGGTTACAGTTAAAGGCACAAAAAACACACAAAGCACATACTGGATATATACTTATAGAAGGGGATATTTATGCAAACTTTTGACTAATCTTTGATTTCCAAACTTTTGCCCTCTCAAATCCATTAGTGGCTGAACTGAAATCTGAGATGGCCTGATTAATCTCTTCTTGTGTGTTCATGACAAAGGGCCCTGTAACAAACAAATAAATAAGTCCTCTGGATTTAGAAAAATCTATAAATTGTAAAACACAGCTAAATATTTTTATATAATAAGTAAATATGCAAATATATCTTAATTTAAACTAAATAAATGTATAAGCAATATACAGTATATGCAAATTAACACTGTTAATTGAATGTAAATTTTAAAAAGCATTCTTGTCCCTTCATCCATGTAACTAATATTTGTATAATTGGAAAAAAAAAATCTTTATTTGGGGTCTTTTCTCAGCAAATACTGATTTATGCAACTTATTTAATTTGATTAATCATGCATTTAAATTCAATTACATTTTTTGAATTGTTTGATACCCCTAATTCAAATATTTGGTGATTAAAATGTGGAATATTACCAACCTCTACCATTATAACTTACCATGCTTAACCACAGGCTCATTAATTGGTTCACCAGCAATTAACACAAAGTGAGAGTCCTCCCCTGCCTAGAAAAATAATGAAGGGAATACAGAGACTGAATTTAGACTGAACTTGAACTTGTATTAAAAAAACAAAACAGAGAAGCTTCACAGGAACAATAAGAAAAGAAAACCTTGTTTTCCACTCTGACGCATTCACCATTTTCCAAAACCACCGTGTGGTGTGGTTCAATCGTCCGCAGATCGTCGTCTGGACCTGAGGGAAATACAAACAGCCAAAATAAATATCACAATCCAATACAAATAATATTATAAAACTAGTTCTATCATGACAATTATGCATGATTTTTTAGCATTTTTCTAATGTATTTTGTCTTGGCAGAATAGACCTGTTCCATTGCTGCTGCTGTTGATTGTTGTTGTTATTGTAGATTATTGCCACTAATGATGATAATTATTGCTGCTGCATCATCAGAGCAAGTACAGTAACTTGCTACTGCCAATACATATGCCATTGGCTGCTGTATGTAAGACTGTAAGATCTTGTGTTTTATGACAGAACTAGGCATTTATACACCATAAATCATTTGACATAACAGCTCAAGGCTGATTCAAGGTGGTTGAAGACCAAATACTCCACAAACCAGAATAAATAAGAAAAAATGTACGCAAGAGATGTGCTTTGCAGGGTAAAGATGGTTATGCATCGCATCCCACCCAGTTAGATAATTTGTCAAGAAGTCTGTTTCTTAACAGCTGCTCAATTTATGCTAAATGCATTTCAGAGGAAAATGAAAATACAAGATTCGTTTAGAAACTCCTTTGAAGTCACAGGTGGAGTATTCACTCTTAATGATTGTGTGTTTAATTTCCTACAACCTGGAAATCATCAAAATCAACCAGATAAATCAACATATCAAACACTGGTTTGGCGATCTCATTTCTCAACGTGAGAGTTTAGAGTTGCCATTGGCACAAGATCATAGGAATAGTCTAAATGTCTGTCAGATGTCCAAGAGAGAGAGAGAGAGAGAGAGGAAGAGAAAAAGAATCATAAAGCACCTGCTCGAATTTCAAGGTCAGAAAGCTGCTATGGTAGTGGATTTGCCTGCAGGAGGACAAAGTTTCTTTTTATGCGGTTTTCATTTGAACTCACCAGTGCATAAAGAACCTGTGAGGGTGTAGATGAAAGCGGTCCAACCTGAGAAAAGAATACGATAATTAAAACAATGGAACTACATCATTATAAAATAATAAGTGTAGGGGTAATACACTTTTGACATTGAGATAACTGTCAAAAAGTGCCAAATTCATACATTTGGATTAGTTGTATTATTTAACATCTTTCCACTGTTGGGTTGAGCAAAAATTAAAGGAAAACTCTGGTCAATTTTAACATTGATCTATTTTTTTTTGTACATTTGGAGTTCTGTCAGTACAGAAAAAAACGACAAAAATCGGTGTTGCCTACACCGTGTTATCCTCTTTTTAAAATTCGCACCCTGTTGACTTCAATGGGACAAGTTCTAAACCTAATTTTAGCCTCCTAACATCCTTGATTTGTCATTACAAGTGCACTGCCATGTGAGTTATTTTATTAAGAGTGACCACGGTCAATCTGACTGCAGTAGATGTGAAAGATAAAAATGATGTTAATTCAGCCAGCTCACATACCTGCATGTACTTCCTGTTTTCGGTCGAAGTCCACAGTAGTCGATTGTCGAGTTCGCACGCGCTCTCATTGGTAAAAATAAACTCAAAAACCTCCTTCGAATGTTCAACATCTGATTTCGGATGAACTGTGCAATTCAGCTGATATTCTCAGAACACCACACAGCACCGTCATCGGCTAACACCTGACAGTCTAAAGCCGCCTTTCCACTGCTCACGACAAACGACCGCCGTCGGAAGTCATTCATTTCTAATGGAGAGTCGTACGGGAGCTGCGGGGAGTTCCGATCATATGCGTATGCGTAAAATTCAGATCCGATTTGAGCTTTGGATCTGTTGAAATATCTGAACTTCTGCGGCTAGACCGAATGCGACCGGCCAACTGGAAGTGATGTATTCTAATAAAAACTATGAGCGTGAGACTGGAATTATAACCAATATTTTAACTCTTTAATGTTTTTCTGTAAAATGTTGGTTATAGTTAACTATAGCAGAAAAAACAAATATTTTATAATAATTAAATCAATATTTATATATTTATATAAGTTTTTATTTGAGATGTATTGAGGGTCATTTGTTTTGTGTAGATATATTCATGCATGCATTACATTCATTAAAATCATTCATTTTACCATTGTGAATATCCGAGGGTAACCGTTACTTCACGGCCAGTGCGACTGACACTAGGAGGCGAAATGCGACAATCATTCGAATGTCGTGTGCGGCTTGAGTCTCCACTGTTGCTTAGTTACCAATGATCGCGCACGCGAACTCGACAATCGACTGCTGTGGACTTGGACCGAAAACAGGAAATAAATGCAGGTATGTGAGGTGGCTGAATTAACATCACTTTTATTAATATCTGTCACATCTACTGCAGTCAGATTGACTGTGGTCACTCTTAATAACATTACCTATGTGGCTGTGCACTTGTACTGACAAATTAAGTTTGTTAAGAGGCAAAAAGCAGGTTTAGAACTCGCCCCATTGAAGTCAACAGTGATGCGAATTTTAAAAAGAGGATAAAACGGTGATTTTTGTCGTTTTTGTCTGTACTGACAGCACACCAAATCTATAAAAAATAGCTTAATGTTAAAACTGACTGGAGTTCTCCTTTCCCAGAACTTCGAGTGAGGTATGATATTTAACAGTTACGCAATTTCTGAGGAAAATTAAGACTCATTTCTTGCTAAACGTGTTTGCCTTTACACGGCTTCCCTGGTAAACCATATTTATGACAAAATTGTGAACAAGCTATTTAATTTTGCTCTTTAAGTAACTTTATATACTGGAAAACTCACCCTAACATGGGGGAAAACACATGTAATTAAAAAAAAAAATCTAAGAATCATCTTTCACCTTTAGGAACAGGCTGCACATGCTTTGCGCCTTCCTTCAAGATAAAGTCGAGGTACATGGTTGGAGTTCTCGTGTAAACCTTTGACTGACAACAGAAATAACATGTAAATACCACAACACAATGTTTTATTACAGCAGAAGTCTACTGTGACAACAACATGTTCTTTATTCATAACATGTCCATATTTACCAGATTTCTTTATTGCTACAAGACAAAAACTAGATAAATTGTTCAATATTGTTTAAATTATGAGCTCTAACAGATGTAAAAACATTGTGTGTGAGTTCCAGTGCATATCTGGTTCCAGTAAGCCCAAGTATTTGGCTGACCCACATTTAACTTCAGCGCCGCATCCACCCTCTGCCCTAGAGAAACCCTCCATAACCACAGTATACATTTAAAACATTTTGTAAAAACCACTTCCAATGAAGCCTGCTCCAAATTTCCTGCTGTTGTCTGAGAGAACGGGCAGAGGATAGCCTTGCAGCAGCAGTTAGCGTGATGAACTCCAGAATCAGATTGTAATTCGGACGTTCCGATTGGATGAAACATTTACAAAGGAGTCGGCCGTTTGAGTCAAACATTCAGTGATAGCTGCTCCCTGTGACTCTTGTTTTTTTTTGCCTTGAATCATAGATGAGAAAAGACAGACAGAAGCGTGGGTAATAGCTTCAATGTGTTACTAAGTGGATGGACAAATGAACATGTTTGCAAAAAAAAAAAAAGATGCAAGTGTCAGGGAGATGGAGGTGCACAGTGGTTTGGTTCATAGAGTTTAGAATAATTTTGAGGAGCATGTTTTTATCACCTAATAAACAAGCAGTCCTCTTGGCTGGCAAAATCATCCATACTTCAGATTAATGTTTCAGTATATCAGAAAACTACAGACAGTTCCAACCTCCACCATTTTATTCCAATAAATAACATTTTTGGAGGTTTTAACATGTATTTTTTGATAGTGAAAAGAGAGATATGAATGGAAAATATGTGAAGCATTGAGACCCTGTCCCATGACACACTTCATATGCACTCCAGCATATGAGCACCATGTCGTGTGGATCAATACACCATTTCATGTTGCATTTTTATTGGCTAGTCAGTAGAAACAGGTCGTAGCAGCAAGCACACTGTGAGATAATCATGCTAAATATCTGACACTGTTCGTCACTGAGAAATCGCCACGATTGGTCATTTTTCGTCTTGGACAGCCCAAAAATGTGTACCGGGCATAACTCCAATAAATAATTCACAAACAAATCAGACATCACTATAGCTTGTGAGCTAGTTTTATTTTACACAAGCACAACTTGTAATGCATTTTAATTTTATTAATTGGAAATCTCTGGTGATTCTATGACCATTAAATACCAACCTTAACTCCAAGAGCTTCCCCCGAGATGACGTTCACAGTGACTCCATCTTTGCTGGGTTTGGGAATCTCTTTGCTCTTCAGCTCCTGGTACTGAGGCTCCACCATCTTATCTGCACTTTTCAGATTCACCCAAAGCTGAAGGCCATGAATGCGTCCGTCCGACACAGGCATCTCAGCATGAACGACCCCACGACCTGCCGTCATCCACTAACACAACAGAGAACAAATACGTTGCCAAGTAAGTTTTATTCTATTCCTAATGGTAGACTTCTCTGGTTGTAATCACCAATAAACAGACTAACCGCTTGCTTTAGGAGCTTTTACACTGGTTAATGTTATCTTCATGTTGAGCATGACAGATGTTTATGAGCCTATATTTCAACGCAAAAATGAACCACTCCAGTTTAACGACAACAGCTTAATATGGCTAATGGCGCACTTTTCTTTCTCCTCTTCCTTTCTCGTTCTCTCAGTGAAAGTTTCCACTCCTTCTGAGGTTTAGCAGCTCCTCTCAGGGAGCCATTGTGCAATAGGTGGTTTGAGTTATAGTGTGAAACACTCAGCAGTTTTTTTCTTCACTGCTCTCCTGGTATTATTAGGGAGTCCCTTATGTTTGATGGTGTGGCGGTAGCCCTGGTAGCTGGAGGTGAGGTGCGAGCTGTAGTTAAAGTAGTGAGTGCTACAGACCTATTAAAGGCCCATTAAAATTCCCTCTCTGACCCGGGAGAAAGTGAGACAGCTTTACGACACAGGAAAACATAGGAAGTGCCCCGCGGGTATACGAGCTCTTAGTCCATTTGGTGAGCGTGTGTGCATGGATATAAAATCCTATTAAATGTAAATACATTTTGTTATAGCTTTCATTCTAACTTGCATTTTTACAGCATGCATATAAAAAATAAATGGTGGCTTTCATTCTATCTATGAAAGACTTGCTCAAGTGTAGCAACATACTTTTCGTTTTGGTTCACTTTTTTTCTTTTTAAGTAATATATAGCTTATAAAACTTAAACTTTTCTTTTTTTTTTTAGATGACTGATCGTTTCACTTGATAAGACCCTTATTCATCGTCTGGAATCGTTTAAAGCCCTTTCAACAGTTTGCAGTTTGCACTGAAACTGTCTTTTCGACCTTGAACCGTTTAGTTACCAGTAAAGAGCATTATATGCAGAAAAATCCTGGAATGTTTTCATCAAAAACCTTAATTTTTTTTTCAATTGAAGAAAGTAAGACATGGACATCTTGGATGACATGGGGGTGAGTAAATTATAAGCAAACATTTTGTTTTTTTAAAGTGAACTATTCCTTTAAGTAATTGTTTCCTTTTTTCCAGAGCGAACATGACTTCCTTTCTAGGTTATAATCTGGAGCATTACCGTGGCAGCATTTGCGTGAGTAGCACCTCTGCCCGCTTCTTCTCGTCCTGAAGTTCAGCGGTACGCTCACTAACTATTTCCTCAAGATTACATGCATACTGCTCCATACGGGACAGCAGGTTATCCAGAATGTTGTCAGACCCCCTGTTACACAAACAAACAATTAGCATTTAATATTATTACTACTATACCACAATAAAGAAGAAGTAGCAATTCTTTATTGTGCCTTCAAGGTATATCAACATAAAGTACACATACTGTAACACAATTGCACTTTTAATCTGTCTTTCTCTCTCTCTTTCTCTCACCCTTGCTCCTCGAGTAAGGCGAGTATAAATGTTCAAAGTGATACGCTTTGACAGTCTTCTTCTCACGAGACTCTGTGCTTGCTGGGTTGTGTGTCTCTGGTCCCCAGACTGCTCATATTTTGTTTGTTTGTCTACCTGATGAAGCACTGTCATTTGTAAATGTAATTAATGATCCTCTGTGTCCCTGCCCTGTTTTTCTTTATTACCTCAAAAGTGCTCATTAGTCACAACTACCCTCATTTATAAAGCTGAAACAACCACAGAGAGGAGGAAAAATGTGCAACTCTTACAGTTTCAAGACAGAATTGGATTGGAAGGGAGAGATAACTTCTGATGTCTCAGCACTACTTGTTTAAAGTGTCTTTAATCAGAATTACCTCAATGCTAACACTGACTTCACTTGAGAATCTTACAAGTGATTGTTGTTTGTTCCTAATCTAAAGTGTGACCAAATAACTATTATTTCAATAATTCTGTAAATTAACTATTCCAGACTACAAAAGAAATCTAGACAATGAAAAGTAGAGATGATGAACAACACATTATTGTTCTGTCTTGCTTCATAACTGACCCATTAGGACAATTTTTTTTGATGGCAGTCCTGAGAAATGAGAAGTCTGGTCTTTCGGCAGGTTTCTCTCTCCAGCAGCTGACCACGAGACCCTCCAGTTCCTCTACACACTCCGCCTGATCTATATGCGGCCTCAGTGGGCTACAGCCCCCCGTCCTGACCCTTTCCACAATCTCTGAAAACAGACAGGGAGAGAGTCCTTCACAGGTGCAGATCTGCAGTGTTTTACTTTGTAACAAAGTGGCTTTAATAACAGAAAAAAAAAATGGTTAAGGAGAGTATTGTCATACCTTTAGCACTGAAGTGACTGTTGGGGATGTAGAACGGCCCTCTGCGATATACCACCTCTTGAGCGATAATGGCAAAACTGTAGACATCCCCTTTTTGAGTGCCATTAGCAGCGATGGACTGCCTCAGCAGCTCTGGTGCCCTCCATAGCAGAGCTTAAAATGTAAATGCATATTTATTTACAGAAATTACTGAATGTAACTGAGGGTGAATTACAATGGCAAGTGAGCATCCCCATGCCGACTCACTCCGAAGAGCAGAGTGGAATTTGGAGGGAGCCCCTGCTTGTGTCACAATGTATCCGTGTAGCCATTAGCTGTTCATTAGTCATTAGCTGTCAGTCATTTCAGTCATTATCAGTTCTTACATCAGTCATTTCTTAGTATTGCTCTCAATGTAATTGTTGCAAATAAATATACATTTTAAAATATTTTTTTTAAAATATTTGTGTGAGTGTGTGTGTGTTGGTAAACCCTACGTTATGGAGACACAATGTCCACAAAAAAATAGCAATATCAGAAATCCTTGTCCTCTGTCCCCATGATGAAAACAGCTTATAAATCACACTAAGTGATGTTTTTTTTAAAATGTAAAAGTGCAGAAAATTTTCATTGATGGTTAGGTGAGGCTATATTAGGGTTATATATAGTTTGTACAGTATAAAAATCATTATGTCAATGGAAAGTCCCCATAATGCATGGAAACCCAACATATTAATGTTATCTTCATATCATCCAGCCTTAAAACTTCTATAGTTTTTGTCAATGTTTATTTACACATGTCCAATTATGAATATACTATGGTGAGTTGTCAATACAATATATAGGGTATGATTTTACCCCTAAATTCAGCATATTGACACTAAATGTTAACTGCAAATCCGCCTTTCGCAGTCTGGAGACACGTTGTTTCTATGAATTGCATCTATCCATTTGCTTCTGTTCTGTATCTTTCGGCAGTCAGAACAAATATGCCTCTGATTTCTTGTCAAATGTAGTTGTACAGTCAATCACAAAGCTCTTTCTCGTTTTAGATATGTTTGGTGTGTTTTTCATAGCATTTACACTGAAAACAAATGCTGCCAAAAGTCTTTTTGCCACTTAGTGGGCGTAACCGCAGTCACACCGGCACATATACCCACATACTTTCACTTGCTCTTTGAACGCCCTTACAGGCGTCCCGGCCCTTCCCAAAATTTCATTTGGAATCCACCCTAAAACTATAAAATTCCAACACTATCTCACGCCCAATTCGTACGAATACGACGAATGAGTAAAAAATGTTTAATTCGTACTAATTCGTACGA